>PVJH01032062.1:0-23017 GCA_004026705.1 Nesogale talazaci
GACGTGTGTCACTCATTCCCAGACTACAGCGGACAGCCTGGCCCTGGCCACCTGGAGGGACTCCCAGGAGGTGAGGGTCTGCAGGATCTGAGTCGACCCAGTCCTGAGTGCTGTGTGCACCACAGAACCAAGCGATGGTGGGGGGGGGGGGAGGCTCTGCCTGCAAAAGGGGTGGGTGGCAGTGTGGAGGAATGGTGTTCAGGAGAGCTTCTCAGAAAGATGGTCTCAGAACTAAGAAAGAGGCCAGCAGGAGGAACCCTTGCTTATCTGCACCCGGGCAAGTGAACTTCCCTGAGCCTTATTTTAATCTGTAAGAGGGGCCCCGATTACATCCGCTTCAGGGGAAGTGCAGGAAGCTGGGTATAAACCAATCGGCCTTAGTCCAGACCAACTCACTGGCGACCCCGTGTGTGTCAGAAGAGAACTGTGCCCTATAGGGTGTTCAGTAGCTGCTCTTGGGAAGCTGCACCCCGACGTAGGCTTGAACTGCCAACCTAGAGATGAGCCGGCAAGCACAGCCACAGTTTTTAAGCACAGGGTTCCTGCAGATGAATGTAAAGGAACCAGCAAAGACCTTGCGCCAGCTTGATGCCCAGAAAGCACAGCGCTGGGTTGGGTTAATGTCTATGCCTGACTGAAGGAGCTCGGGGGCATTGTGGGTCAGCATGCGGCCGCTGACCCAAAGGCCGTGGTGGGACCCAGCAGCTGCTCCGGGGGGCGGGGGGGGGCGGGGTGGAGATAATGGCCATCCAATTCAGTAGAGATTACAGCCTCGGAAATCCAGTGGTGCCGTTTCTCTCTGTAGAGCAATGAATTGGCGTTAACTTGACAGCAATGGGTTTATTTATGCCTGCCTGGGAAGCTGGTGAATGGAATTTCTTTTCCCAGGGTCTCGTCTTAGTGATCTAGTGCTGCTCTGGCCGAAATACCACAGGGAACACAGTCTTTCTCTCACTGTGAAATGAGAGACTAGACGTCCCCATTCAGGGCATCGGTGTAAGACCCGACTTCTCCGCACTGGCTCCTGGGGAAAGTCCTTGTCATCTTCCATCTTCCCGTGGTCCTGGGACCTTCTTAGCACAGAGAGCCTGGGTCCAATGGACCACTCCATGCCTGGGTCATCCTTGGGGATTCCTAGTAGATTCCTCCAATCTCAGCTCCCTTGTTTAATCCCTTTTATATCTCAAAAGAGACTGGAGAAGGTCCACCCTTGCCCTGTTGCTGGCAGCCTGACTCAGGAGCACGGCTGTCTCCAGTCCTCCCTCCTGAGCGTCACAGAGGTGAGGAGTCATAACCCAGGGCTGGTACATCAGGTCACACAACGGAGGTCATTACCCAGGTCATTACCCAGCCGGGATGACATACTGCTACATACATACTGCTATGGTGGTCTCCGGAGGGCACAGTCGAGTCCAAAACAGTTCTTTTCCCAAAAAAACCAAAACAAAACAAAAACTAACATCCAGTAACTTAAAGCAATTTCCTCACTGAGAGAGGTGGACACCTGGACTCAGATTCCTTCTCCACCCCAGGCACACAGCGTTTCAACTGGGCACTGGAATGGAAACTCCAGGCTCCCTGCCGCCTAAACTCAATGTATCTCAAGGTGCCCAGGGCTTCCTCAGTCACGGGAGGATACACGCCTGAAGGCCCACACCTTATCCTCTGGGTTCCATACCTAGGGTTCAAGAAACCTGAGTTTCTACTCACTACGTGCTGCCCCGTGGGCCTTCGTACCACCCTCAGCCCTAGGCTCAGTTCCCTCCCTCTTCCAAAAGGCTGCTCAAATGCCCTTCGTTCCCAGTTAGATGTACCTTTGCCCTCCATCAATGAGACTAGTCTGTCCCCACCGGATATGGTCATAGGGAGGCCTGTTAGAGGGGGTTGCCTTGAAACCTCTGCTGTCTGAAAGCCAGCAAGGGCCTTTAGAAATTTTTCAGGAATTTGGGAAGGAGCTGCTGGACTGAGACTGTGTCTGGTCGATCGAGGCCATGTTTGCAGTTCATTCAGACCACGGGCCAGCTCTTTGCCGTGAAGCCATTACAGAATGGTGCTTCACTCCCACTACTGAACAGTGTGATCAACGATTATTCCAAAAAGTCCTCATCACAAGGCGGGAAATTCGGGACAGAGTCTCGCACTCTCAAGGAATCCAGGTTTTTCTGGAGCTCGACGAACCCCAGAAACTAGTACTCAGAAATAACCTTTGACCCTCAAACCAAATACATAACCCACCCCCTGATACCTTAAAACCAAGCAGCAACGTAGCTTACTTAACGAGTGAAGAATGTCTGCCTCGAGCACTGGGCTCTTTTACGGTCTGTCCATCTGGGATCAAATGGTCGACTCAAAGGGTAGCACGAGTTGCATGAAGGGTGAGGAGCACCTGGGAAAGGAAGGTGAGCAGACCTGCGGCACCCAAGGGAGGGCGTGCGCACAGTCACGGGGCTCCGCACCGCTGCATCCGCCGCTGTGTGCTCAGCTGCAGCCTCAACAACAACAAGTGGAAAATAAATCATATGTGTTTCCAAAGACTGTGGGCTGGGGAGGGGACACCCGCTGAGGGGCAGTGGGAGGGAAGGGGGCCTGCTTGGTTTGTTTGTTTGTCTTTACTTGCCCCAAAGCAGTGGTTCATAATGCTTCCGTCCATGGAGGCCACTCCCCCACACCCCTCATCCCCAGTGCATGCGCGCAGCACACAGTTTTCATTCTTTGTCAAGGGGGTTTGCGGGAACTTCCCGAAATCCCCTGACGAACTCTGACGGACCCGAAGAAAGGGAAATGACTGGGCAATCCTGTCTTTTCCATTTACTTCTTTCCCCCCCCCCCCCCAAACTTTCTAGCTCTGATGGGGGAAGCCCCCTGCCCCACCTTGCCGGAGGATGGGAGGACTGCGGGGTCAGGGGGTGGGGCCTCATGCCGTTTGGGGTCTGCCACCTGGGAACCCTCCTGGAGGTGGGACTTAAAGTTTCTTTGTAAAAAGGAGGATCGCCCCCAGGCGTCTTCCTGCCCCCTAGGCACTTGTTTGTGGAGCACCTCTGGGGAAAGGAGCACCCTCTGCTCTCCCCTTCCCCGGGGATATCCTGGAGCTGGTCGGGGAGCGGTGGGGAGGGTCTTTTCCAGTGGGGGAGGGGCCTAGAGTGGGAACCTGAGCCCGGCGCGAGTACGCCCCGCCCATTAGACCCGCCCCGCCCCGCCCGGTGGCCCGGCCCTCCCTGCCTGCCGGACGCCCAGCAGTGGCGACTGGGACCCGGGTGTCACTGGGCGCAGCATGCGGAACCTGTGGCCTCCCCACCCGGTGGCCGCCGCGCTGTCGGCGTTGGGGGTGAGGCGTGGCGTTGCATAGCGTCGAGGGAGCGGAGGGGACAAAGACCCCCCTCCTCCGCAGTAGGCGGGCCAGTGGGCTCGTCTCGGGTGTCCTGGCCGGGGCGCTGCGGTAGTGGCGGCCGCGGCGCCCGGGTCCGTTCACCATTGGCTGATCAAAAGCCATGGAGACGCTGAGGGAGTCCCTGCTGCACTTGGCCTTGCAGATGTCGACCTACAAGCGGGCCACGCTGGATGAGGAGGACCTCCTGGACTCTCTCTCCGAAGGCGAAGTGTACCCTAACGGCCTACAGGTAAGAGCTCACCTGCCCCAACCCTGGGCACTGCTTGGCGCCCCAGTCCCTGGCCCTGTCCCGGAGTGGGCAGTGCCAGTCCCGCAGACTGGCAGCTTCGGGAACACGTGCCCAGGCTTGACAGGGAGAGTCCAGAGTATTTCCTATGGCCAGAGTGCTCACCGGCCTTCCGGGACCAGCCAGCTCTGCTTGACGCTAAGTCCTCTAACCCCTCCCTGGGCCCCTGCTCAGCACTGTAGCATCCCCCAGAACTGAACCCAGTCCAATTCTCTTTTCACTAAAGAGACAGTTGGAATGACCGAGGACTTGGCCAGGGTCACACGACCAGTTACTGGTGGAGTCTAAAAGGTTCCCAGTTTCAGAAAGAAAAGTCTTACATCTCTGGAACACCCCACCACCACCCCCACCACCACCACCCCTGCATTCACGGGCAGCTAGGGACAGTTGGTCACCCTGTCTTCAAAGTCAGGGTTAAACAGCCTCAGCAGCCCTATGGAAGCAAAGACCTGGCCACCTGCTCCCCTAGAGATTCTCCTAGGAAGCCCTGTGGGGCAGTTGTGCCCTCTGGATGCGGTCACTCCGGGTGGACTTGACACTGCATGGCAGCAACAGCCATCACCTGCGTCTCATGTAGGTGTCAGGAATAGCCCGATGGGCTGTGGGGGTGACTGCCCCTCTTGCAGACTTGGTAACGGAGGCCCTGAGAGCAGAAACGACTTCCTGTAGGGCCCATCGTTAAACACCAGGAGTGAGAGAGAACTCAACCCAGGTCAGCTGTGTCCCCACGGACCCTCCTCAAGAGGCTGAGCCCAGCAGGAAAGCGGATTTGTGTGGCAGGCACTATCCTTTCACAAATCAAAACAATCTAATCAGAGATCTTTTTCAGTCTCATCTTCCCCAGGAGGTTCTAAATATATCAGCGCAAAAGCATTTTGGCATTCACAACAAAGATAATAGGCTAGGCTGTTGCCATCATCACCCCAGCAGCTCACCTGCTTATCAGATCACAGCGTGTGCCCGGCCACCTGAGGCCAGAAGGAGCCCTGGCTCGGAAGCTGGGGACCTGGGTTTGGATCCTGCCTCCACTCCAGACTTTGGGTGTGCCCCTTAATCATCCTTTAAGCCGCAATTTCCTCATCTGTGAAATGGAGGCTGGAGAAAGTGGATACGGAGCACACAGCAGGAGCTGCTGGGATTATGGCTGTTGTTTTTCTGATTTATGAGGTGAGGGCAGCCATTCCCACATGACAGAAGATGAAACTGGGTCTCAGAGAGAGGGGTATTCCTGTGGCCACACAGCTATTATGTGGGTTGGATTCCCGAGTTGGTTGCCCTATATATCGAGCTTCATAACTGGGCACATCTTCAGTTTTTTTATCATGTCACAAAAAAAAAAAAAAAAGAAAGAAAGAAAGCTCTCAAGGATTTGGGCTATTTCTACAGAGAGATCCCCAGGGCTATTTATGCAGATGCCCTAACCTTTCACAACTTCCCTTAAGCAAACTCAGACTCACTCTTACCTTGAATGAGCTAAAGAATCAAAAAGCCCATCTACGTCAACGAACAAAACTGTTTTCTGCTAACTGTATTTTAAATCCCACCCCCACCCCCCACACCACCCGAATCTAAGAGTTTTGCATGCTGATTTGTGAAAGGAGGGGTTTTAAATGGAAAACAGTCATCACACCTTTGGGAGACACCCGCTTGGCATTTTGGGTGGTTTACGGCTAGTGTTTTCTACGTCTGCGCATCTTTATAGGCATATAGTATGCACACTCTAAATGTATGATGTTGGGCTTTCTCTCTCTCTCTCACACACACACACACACACACAATGCCACTTGTAAGGATTGTCCTTTATGGCTGAAAGTTTTGGAAACATGCTACCATCTAAGATCACAGCACCTTAGAGTACCATGTGTTTATCCAATCTGCTGTCCTTGGACAAACGGCTTGACTGCCTGGATTTCCTGAATTTCCTCTCCGCCTCCCCAGGGTCTGCCCCCATGGAGTTCTCATATGTCTCACCACTTTTGCTCTCCCCTCCCTGCAGAGGCTCAGTACCCAGAGAGGTAGGAATGCCAAGGACCCCCAAGGAGGCCCGGAGGAATCCTCGGTGACCGTATGTGTGAGCTTTCCAGGTCGTTTCCACGGAATGGCTGCCAGAGACATAATTGTTCCCTCAATTTTAAGCTTTTTAAAAATTGGCCTCATTCCCCCAAATCCCTCGCTCTTCACAAGCAGCTATAAAAATAGACAATTTGATTTGTAAGATGTTGAAGCCCTTTGGTTCTGAAACCTTCGAAGTTGCCGTACCTGAGTGACGGGGGGATTCCATCAGAGAACAACTCTCCACTCCCCCAGACTCACCCCTTCTACGATGGAATGGGACAGCAAAGGGGGTCAGCCGTAGCTAGAGCCCCAAAAGACCGCACGAGTTTGCAGCTGTGTCACCCACTGAAGCGCTCTTCTCAGCTGTTTCTCATTCTCAGCCGCCCACGGAAATGAGCCCTTTATAGGGCAAGCCCAGAACTCAAAGCCAGGGAGAATGGGCCCCCAGCTTTCTCTGTCTCTCCGGAGCTGGGGGTCCTGAGAGCACCTCCAGTGAAGAGTTCACTTTGTGTAAAGGAGCTCACACTATTAACCTGCCTCTCAAAGCTGTTACTAAGACAGAATACGTGGAAGCATTCTGTATCGTGTGCAGAAAATGGGCGTGCATATTGCTGGGGTGGTGGTGATCATTATTACTAGATCGAGACATTTATATCAGGAAAAAACTGATGTTAAGAATGGGGCTCTTTCCTACTTCCACCACCCGCGAGCAGTGATGCCCAAAAAACTAAAAAAAAAAAAAGAATGGGGCTCTGGGCTGAGCCCCGGTGGCGTAGTGCAGGACTGCAGCCCACTGGCTTGGCAGTTCAAATCCAGCAGCAGCAAGGCTGGGTAGCTCCCACAACCACCAAAGGGCAGTGATGCCCCCCCCCCAAAAAAAAAAGAATGGGGCTCACAAACCCAAAGAAGCTATCTAGCCCAGCTCTCAGCCTTATTACTGAAACCCACCAGGCATGGGATGCCAGGGCCATCCTAAAATAGCTTTTTTAGCCACGTTCTGCTTGGCTAAGCATGCCCTCTCTGCCCCCAGCATGCACTATATCAATGGCTTGAAGGGAAATAACCTAAATTGTTGTACTTGAACCTTAAACTGAAGAACTTCTCTCTAAAACCTCTACTGTTTGCCCACTCACTTTCTCTCCCTCTGAAGAAAAAAGGCAACCTGAGACATTAATGCTGACTAGTGCTTTTCTCTGCATGCACGAGGCTGTTTGAGGGACAGCCCCTGTTCCCCCCACCCCCACCCCTCAGTACTTTAAAAAGACCTCTCTGCTTACCAGGAGGTTCTTCCATACCACCCCGCCTGTTAGGGCTTTCAGTCATGAGTGGCTTCCAGAATCAGGGGTGCTCAGACCTGAAGCCTTGCCGGGTTTCCTTCGAGACAGGCACAGAGGCCAGAGGGACAGGCAGCAGGCAAAACTCTAAGCTGATTCCAGGAGTTGGAAGAGTTTGGGCGTGGAAACAGAGGGCAGATAGGACCAGAGAACATTATAGTTTTGCTCTTGGCTGACTGACCTCAGCCAGGAGTCCACCTCACGGAAACTATACTGGAAGAAACTTCCCCAGACTCCCCCCAGAGGCCAGGCACCCCATTGAGCAGTCCGCCTGCCTGGTCCCCCGGCCAGCTTTCAGTGCAGTCGCCTGGCTCCCCAGCTGCAGCTGATTGCCCCAGGTCAGCTCCCCACCAAGGCCCTGGCCAAACTGCTCTGTGTGCTGCTCCTTGCAGCCCCCCGCTGTGGCTCAGGAGAAGCAGATCCCCTGATTCCTCCCCAGCACCTCACCCCCTCTGTGGCTGGCTTGCTTCCTCGGCCCAAGGCTGTGGCTCATCCTCCATCCGCTCCTGCAGAACTTGTTCTTGCTTTAAGTCTAGGTGAGCCAAGCACTCACTTCTGTAACCAAATATTTATCCCACACCAGGGCTTTGTTTCTTTGGCTGTGAAACACAGGGAGCCCCTGGGCCTCCCAGCCTGACTCCCTTTCCCTCTCTGCCTCTCCTCCCTCCTATTCTGTCTCTCCAGGGCGCGCCTTTCTGTGCCTCACAGGGCAAGATACAGGAAATGGAACCTGCCAGAGGTTCTCAGCAGCTGTTCCTGGGCTGGTGGCTGATGGCCACCTCCCCACTTACCTCCCCTGAAATGGATGGGGGAGCTTGCCATCAACCCTCCAAAGTCACCAAGCCACAGCAGACCAGTTTCTCGTGATTGACATAACCTCATTTCCAGAGGGCAAGTGAGAAAGCACTAGCATCTCCCTCCCACCCCCCTAGCCAGGACCTCATCTCCCAGGCTCCTCTGCTCCTTTCTGTGAAGGATGCCAGCCAGGTGTGACCCGGCTCAGGAGTAGACAGTCTCTTGTGAAGAAGCCCTAGTTCCTCACAGCAGTGTCTCCAGCTGACTTTGTCCCTCCTCTCCCGCCCCCAAGGATGTCCCTGGCTTCATTCTGTCCTCTGGATAAGCCCTGGAGAGGACAAAGGCATACCCAGAAACCAAGAGGCCCTTGGTCCAGCAGTGTAAGTCAAGGGAAGCCCGTTGCCAAAGCTAAAAAGCTCAATTCTTGGATTCCATTGGCTTCTCTTGCCTGGGCCTCAGAATCTTTCATTTAATTCTGACTTAATTCTAATTCAATTTCGCAGTGAACACCATCTGTTTAGATTCGGCATTTTGCTTGACATCAAACAACAGGCCCCCCTGGGGATCATGCTGGCTCATTTGGGCTGAGGCCACCAGTTCTGGAGAGCTGGGCTGGCCCTGTCTTCCTTTCCTCCCTCCCTCCCCATACTTCCTGTCTTTTCTCTGGAGCCAACGCTGGAACACCTACCATTAGTGCACACTCCTGGTGATCTTGCAAATATAGATTAGCACAAGAGAAGCCTGCCACATCTGCCTCCGAGGAGGGGCTCCTGGCTTCCCACCACCCACCTTCCAGGGAGCCGCGCTGAGTGCTCTACCACCGTGCCACCATGCCCTGTATTTCATCCGTCTTCCCCCGACGGCCCCTTCCCCGTTCTGTGTTCTTGCCATCCATGGAGTTCTCCGGCTTTGCTGCCAAGGATCCCAGCCCTTCCTGAGTCAAGATGATGGATGGCTACACTGAGTGACCTTGAGAGGTGAAGGAAGGTGACAGACCCAAACACAGAATGGCAGTAAGGACGTGTACAAGAAATGTCAGCGTCTGTCTCTCACGCCTGGGCCCCTCTGATGTCAGTGCCAGGGGCGGACCTGTGAGCTCCTCCCTGTCTCTTGCATTCTCCTTGTCCCAAGTTCTCTCTGCCCCAGGCCCTTGCAGCTTAGCGTCTTTCACTGATCAGAAGCCTCCATTTTTCACGTTTTAAAACAGGGTCTTACAGCACATACCCCCACCCTCCATCTGATGTTGCTGCCTCGGGGCGGGGTGGTGGGGGGGTGGGCGTGAACTCTGAGGAGCTGAGAAGGGGGGATTGGTCAGCCTGGACCTCTTTGGAAAGAACCTCAGACCTTAAGTTCCTTCTCTGGGTCTCTGAGGACCCCACCCGGCGGGATTTCCTCAGAAATGACCTCAGGCCCCACTTCCTTTTCTCCGTCTCAGATGCAGCGCCCACTTTTTCTTCCTCAGAAAGTTCAAGTGTTCCCTCTAGCCCCACTCATTTCCTGCCCAGCACACGCCCGTGGATGACCACCTGGTGCTTCCATGCCCTTCCCTCGGGACCTTGCCCCACACCCCCCAGGCCAGGCTCCCTCCCGACTGTGCCCGGGGTCCCAGGAGCAGGCACCCCTGCAACTGCTCAGGGTGGGGGTGGGGGTGGGGGAGCGGCCACTTTGCAGCCTGAGACCTGGCTCTCCTCAGCTGCCCACCCCGCACAGCCACCCTAGGAGCTCCCCTGTATCCGCTCCCCTCCAAACTCCCACGCGCTCACCTTGACCTTTCCAAAAGGCGAGTCCAAGCTTCTGCTCTGGCCCTTGTTAAGCTGGCATCTAGCCTGGGTGAGGGTCTCAGCAGGGCCTCCTCACCCCACCCTCACCCTTCCAACCCCACCTGGTTCCTTGGCTGCTACATAAAACCCGAAGCCCCGGTCTCTGCCAAGGAGTCGGTGCTGATTCACAGCCGCCCCACAGGTATCTCACCACCCCACCCCACCCCCAAGAAGCTTTCTTTGGTGGAACCCCCGCTGGCCCCTCGTTTGGGTTTGGTCAGAAGTGTGAAGAGCAAATTAAGTTTCCCACGCGGCAGTGCCCACGGCTTCATTTTGCAGCATCAGCGCCGTCCCGTCAGTGGAAGAGCCCATTTTCTGATTCTGCCCCAGATTCACGGGTTCTCTTCATCTTTCCTGCTCCTGCCTGCCTGCTGAGTTTGGTCCCCAGCAAGTGCTGCTTTCCGGTCCCTGGTCACTGTTTCCAGATGCCCCTGTCCTCCATCCAGCACACGCCCATGGATGACCATCTGGTGCGTCCGTGCACCTTCCCTCGGGGCCTTGCTCCACACCTCCCGGGCCAGGCTCCCTACCGACTGTGCCCTGGCACCCTTGCAGCACCCGACGTGCGGTACCACGTCCCTTTGTAGGCCTGTCTGTCGTTTGCCTCCTGAGAGTGGGCTCAGATCCAGAGTGGAAGGGCCACCGCTTAGGGCTTCCACCACTCGCACTCAGACCGGCCAGTCTGCTCTTTTTTATGATTTTTCATTTCCTTCTACATTTTTCTCCCGCCTGGTCCAGAACCTTCTGCTATGATCCAGAACAGCGTGGTGGGCACTCGCAGTAGGGGACCACCCGGCGCTTCTGATTCCCCAGCTGGTAGAGGCTGGAGGGACTTCATTGACTTCACTAGTCCTTGGGACTAACGTTTCCTTGAGGTTTTTTGTTGTTGTTGTTGTTGTTGTTTTCCCTTCGCTCGTCTGGAGAGAAGCCAAGTATCGCATCACCGATGGCCACTCCCCAGCCCTGAAGCGTCCGGTTGATTCCAAAGCAGGACACAGAATTTTTGCAGGCTGTTGTGCCACTGAACCTAGAACCTAAGGCCCTAAACTGGCCTACTGCTCTCTTTTCAGAAAAATTAAAAATTACTCAGCATCCACTTGGCAGTGAAAAACTTTTGTTCAATAGCCCGTAATCCAGGATGCTGGTAGCTATCTGCTTTTGCAGCCTCTCCTGTTTCTCCTCGTCCCCATTGTTCCAGCAGCCCCAGGGAGCAATATGGCCTACCTTGGGAAGCACTGCCCTAGATGCTTCCTAAACCGTGGTCCCTAATCTCCCAAGCCCAATGACTCATTCTCTCAAAGTCTCTGGTTATGGCTAGGATTCATGACTGAATATGCTCTCCTGTATCCATGGCTGTATTTGTAGCACACCTAAATAAGAGGGGCTTTCAAAAAACTTGTATAACAATGGAATTTAAATGAGTGGAATTTTCCTGCCAACCCTTGAAAACAACCCCCTAAATCAAACCCATTGCCATCCAGTCAAGGCTGACTTCCCCCTCCCCCCGCCCCCCACCACCACGGGTTTCCAAGACCATAACTGAGCAGCCGGTGGGCAGACCCAACACAAAGTGACTACACCACCAGGGCTCCTATACCCATGCAGGCGTCGCTGTGGCTAAGCCCATCCGCGCTTGTGGGTGTCGTCCCTGTCTCTCTCGCTGCTGGGCTGTGAGCAGCTGGGGCAGCACTGGATCATTTCCATTGTGACCCCAAGTCCCTGGGCCAAGCCCCACCTCTAGAAGACCCTTCCTGTCTGGGAGCTCCGGCTTTGGTGGGAAACACCTCAAGGAACAGAGGGAAACCCTGACCTGGCCTCAGGTGTGAAGTGCCTGCCCTGCGGCCTCTGAGTGCTGGTGACTGGCGTGTCACCACCTCCAACCAGGGAGGCCCTGTCACACCCTCTGCTTCCGCTCATTGTGCCTCCCTTCCTGTTTAGCCAGACTGTTCAGCTGGAGGCATTTACCCTCCCTTTAAGGACTTGCCAGAATGGAGCAATATTTCTCCTGACATCTCCCATCTCCCCCAACCAGTTCCTAAGACCGAAGCTCTGACCCACTGGAGGGTTCCTGGGTCGCCTGGCTTGGGATCCACCCCCAGCTCATTCAGCTGTGTGACTGGGACTTGGCTCTTTGGACCTGTATCCTCTCCTGAATTAGAGATGAAGGAATAAGATGAGGAAGGAAAGAAATGAGAATGCAGACGCCATGGGCCTGTGAAGGGTTAATGGACCAGGCCTGCCTGTGACCCAAGGCAGTGCCACCACGTGAGGTGGGGGTGGGGGGTGGGAGAGGGCTGTAAGGGGAGCCCGGCTGGACACTCCCTGGATGCCTGCAAGTCCAAACATCCTGTTCTCTTTTGAATTCTTTACAGGAGAAACGGGGGAAACGTGCCTTTGTTTCTGTTCCTTCCCCCCATATCGGGTGACACGAAAAACACTGCCCAGCTGGGGTGAACTACGATTCTGACGCTGGGGAGGGAATCTGAGCTGCCGGGCAGGGGGGCCCTGTCTTTCCTGGGCTGAGGCTGAGTCTGTGGGAACCAGACCACCTCTGTGGCCACAGAGTGACCCTGATGCCTCCCCGGGGCTTGGGCATGCCACGGAGCCCCTTCCTCCCAGGGAAGAGGGGCCCTGGGCTCACACTTTCCCCACCCCTCCTGCCCCATTCCCTGCAGGTAAACTTCCGCAGCCCCCGGAGCGGCCAGAGATGCTGGGCGGCACGGACCCCGGTGGAGAAGCGGCTGCTGGTGCTGGTGGTGCTGCTGGCGGTGGGACTGGTGGCCTGCGTGGTGGCGCTGGCCATCCAGTACCGGACAGGTAGGCACCTCTGTGTTGAGGTATGGGCGTGGCTCACGCCTGTCCCCGGTTCACACTGGCACTGGCCCCCAAGCCCAAGAAGTGGAGTCGGGCTGATAAGGGAAGGTAGCGAAGGTACACAGCGCAAGACTCTCAGAGGCAGGTCTGGGGTCGTGAAAAGGATAGGAACCCAGATCCTGGCCCAGAGCCTTAGTGGTGGGGTGACCTCGGACAAGCCCCTTGGCCTGCCAGAACTGTATCCTCTCTCCTTGAAGTGGGTGGGGGGCAGCAGCACCCAGGCAGGGGATGACTTTGAGATCTTGTCCTCAGAGATGATCTGCCTGGTGCCTGCCTGCTCCAGCTTCTTTCCCTTCTGCTGTGGGTGCTCTTGGTAGGAGCTGGGCGAAGTAGATGCCCTGTTTAATGGTCTTCGGTCCAATCAAATGGCTTCTCTTGCCTGGTTATTTCCGGGCAGACCACATTGCTGCTCTGTCGGTGTAAGCTCACCCCGGGAGGCAGAGTCACCTCAGCCCCGTTTGACATGTGAGGCGGTTAAGGCCCTCTAACTGGACTTGATGGAGGTTACAGGGCTGGGAGGGAGGCTCAGTAAGCCCCTGGACCTCCAGGAGAGCTGTGTGTGTGTTCGTGCTGTGTGCTCTAGGCTTGTCTGTGTGCAAAGCCTTGTTTTTGAAAAGCTGCCCTTGGTGACCCACCCCTGCAGTAGCTAGACTTCGCTAACCTCGTACGTATGGGTGGTGGTCTGAGCCCACAGCCAGGGCCTGAAGACTGTTCTTCCAGGCCTCTTGCTCGATGCTCATTTCTGGGATGAGAAAGGACGGGTCCAAGTTAAACACAAGGGTGGGGAGGCCCCACCAAGTCCCTTGCTCTCTGATTGCAGATAGCGGGAGGGTCCTCTGAGGGCTCTGCTCAAGGTTCCCTCCCTCCAGCTTCAAAGAGACTGTGACCAAGACAGAGGAACTTCTGCCCCAGGCTTGGCCAAACCTTGCCCCTCTGCCAGGTCGCTGGCCTGCACGGTGGCTGTGCCGGCCTGGGGTGGGGGCTTCATCTGAATTGTCCTGGCCTCCCTCCCGGCTCAGGTGCACAGCCTTCCATTCAAACCTTCGTCCTTCCCGGATCTTTTAGCGAGTTCGGGCTCTGCGCCAGGCACTGGGTTGAGCATGGAAAGTGATGCTTCAGAATAATGGAGTATTTAACTGACCGTTTTAACAGTGTGTGGTTTGTTTTTATTTGGCTTTTTACAAAATGTGCTATTACTGTGCCTCGCCCCATGAGTACTTACTGCACATCTGATTGATTAGTTAGTGGTTTCCTGGCTAGCAGCCACATATGTGGTACCATGGGTATGCAAATGATCTGCAAAAACGAATGATTTGGGGAACTGGGCCTGGGCCAGCGTTTCCCCACTCATGTCCCTCCTCCCTTAAGTCAATGTCCGTCAGAACACCCTGCCGGTCCAGTCCGTCTGGACCCTGGTAATCTCTCCCCCCCCTACCCCCACCCTCGGCCTGGGTGTGAGCAGATCAAACTCTAGCAGCCCGTTGTTGCTCTTAGCTCTTCCCAGGAGCCAGCAGGGAGCCGTTGAAGGCCAGCTCCGAGAGATCAGGCCCAAACGAAAGAGATCTGCCATTCCTCCCAGGTAGTCAACGCCCTGCTCACCCACTCCAGGACTATCCAAGGATCTTTCCCAGGCCTGGAACTGAGTGAAAGGGTCGGAGTGAAGGATCAGGAGACCAGTTTGACTTCATGGAGTAGGGTGGCCTGGGAAAGCAGTGGCCACCCCTGATCGCAACAACAGGTGCTGCCATAGCCCATGTCTGAGTAGACACTAGGTCTGTCAAAGCCAATCCTCGGATGACCCCGCAAGGCCCACCTGCCGTGAGTGTCTGGACGCCGGTCGTGTCTCTGTTCACCTTGCTGCGCCACCCACCTCTCCAGACACTGCAGGTGCTTTGCCAGCACTAGCAAGAGAGCAAGAACTAATCCTCCCAGGAATCCCCCTGAAGTCTTCAGAGTGTCAAGGCCAGGGGTATCTAGATGAGCGTCTGTGAATTCCATCCGGCACCTGGCCCTGCCTTCTCGACTGGTCACCCCCTCCTGAAGAAAAGGAAGACTTCCTACCTCCAGGGCGGTGACTGAGTGCTGCACGAAGTTCTTTCCTCTGAACCCTCATCTTTCAGCCATGTATTTGCTCATCCAACAAACCTGTGTGGAACAACTTCTGGGTGCCGGTTTCAGAGAAGTCGTAAGACCGCACAAACCAGCACCTCAGACGCCCTGAGACCAGAAGTCTTAGATGGTGCCCGCCTACCACCACTGACCCCGCTCATCGGGGACACCACAGATGGTCCTGGATAGAATGCGTTACCGTCTCGGTAGCTCACGGGGTCTGTTCTACCCTATCCTATAGGGGTGCTGTGAGTTGGCCCCACTCGGTGGCAGTGAAGAGGTCATACAGTTTAAAAGACACTCATCACAATAACGGGTCTTTGCTGGCCAGTTTTACTCCAGAGACTCTAGCTCTTGACGGGAGTAGAAAGCCCTGTCTCTCTCCAGCAGAGTGGCCAGTGGTTCTGGACTGCTGGCCTGGCTGCTCGAACGCCAGGGGGTAACCACCGCACCACCAGGACGCCTTTCCATTGCACAGTTACCGCAAGACACAGATGTTCCTCAAGATAAGAAACCCGGGTTTTTCCGCCGCTGGGTAGCTCCTCTGACCCTCAGTCAGCCTAAAGGACTGGCCTTGTCATCAGCTGTTAAGAAGCCCACAGGTTAGCCTCTGGTCTGTGTGGCCTGGGTGACTGTCTCCAGCAGTCCCTGTGTTCTGTTCTGTTTACTCAAGATCGGCTGCTGGGAGCACCTACTGTTTCTATTCGAGCCACAGGAAGAAGCACCTGGCAGGAGTCAGGCTGACGTGGCCACCCAGGACGGCTAGAAGAGAGAGGTTTTTCCGTGGGGGCCCGTCGGACTCAGTATGTGTGCACAGGGGGCGGAGAGGGAGTGTGTATATGTGCATGCTCACGGAGAGAGAAGAGGGGCAAATGAAGGCATTTGTAGTCATCATCAGACGCTATGAGACTTGATGACACCGAGTCCCCACACCCAACCAGGTGACCCCAGGGGTCATCGGGCACAGAGGAAGGGACAGGCAGTGAAGGAAGAGAGGTCTGGCACCAGGGCCCAAACCTAGGATTTCTCCAGGCACTTTGGCCTGGATCCCTGTCCAATGGGAAAGCAGAGGAGAGGCCGCCTGTCAGGAACACCAGCCCCCCATTCCCCGCGTCTCTGCTCTGACCTCTCGGACGTGAAGGTAAATCGTCCGTCACAGCAACTGTGCATAATAGGTGCCACTGTTCAATTTCCTACAGGAGAAACCAAGGCACACGGAGATGAGGTCACGCACAACAGGTAGCCAAAAGCGGGGGTTTGAACCCAGCGCCACCCCCATGTCCCTGCACAACGAGGACACCCCGTCAGCTAGTCAGGCCACACTGGCCCCTGTGGGGCAGCAGACTACCCCACTGGAGCTGACCCGCCTGGATCAGACCTCAACTCCCACAGGGCCCTGTGACCGGATCACGCACTCTCCCAGGGCCTCGTTTCCTCGTCTAAGAATAGGGCTCTCACGCCCGTGCCTGCTGCCTGTGGTGAGGCTCGAGCGAGGCCCTGGCTGTGTGTGAAGTGGCTGGGAAAACTCCGGGGTCAGTACTCAGCCTGCGACCATCGAGGCGATTCTAATTCACAGCCACTGTGCAGAGCAGGGTGGACCCGCCCGTGGGGGCACCTGAGACTGGACCTCTTCCCAGGAGTGCAAAGCTTCATCCCTCTCCCACAGGGCCACTGGTGGCTTTGAACTGCCAACCTTGTGGTTCGCCTTCCAGCACAGGGCCCACGACACCATCAGGTGATAAGTAAAGCACCTCTTCTCATCTCCAGCAAGGCTTGTGTCCACAGAGGATTAGACTGGGTCTGTGGCCCAGGCGCTTGCAGTCATATTCTCCGTGTCTCCCTCGTTGGGCCACTCCCAAGGCTGTCCCTGGTCTGGTCTGGCCTGGGTTGTTTGTGAGAGCCCCACCACCTCAGCTCCTCCTGTGCTAGGGCCAGAGGTCTGGCCTCTTCTTTTCCTCTAAGCGCAGGACTGGCCTGCAGTCCTGTAAGAACCTGCCCAGAAGGACCACAGGGCCGGCCCCACTACAAGACATGACATCCCTCACCGACCCAGAATGCTATGGAGGGCAACACTGGAAAGACAGGAATTGTGCCCAATCTGACTCTACCACACTGAGGTGAATCACTAAGGGCGTGCATCAGAACAGCAAGAGGAACAAAGCAATGTTGTCCCCTGGAAATACCCAAAATTGACTTTAGGCCCAGGAAGCGGTACCCCATCAGACTCAACCAGAAAACACTCTTAAAGATCAACAAACAGACCTTGAACTATTTATAGGCTTTTCTTTTTTTGTCATTAATTTTTGTTGTTTTGTTTGTTGCTTTGTTTTGCTCTATTTTGTTTTTGTGTATATAATTATCTCTGTGTGTCTATCTAGATAGGCAGAATAAATAATCTGGAGGAGAAAACAACAGACCAAAGGTTTGGAGGTGGGGGACATTGGAGAGGGGGAGACCAGGGAAATGAAGTGGTGTTAATAAACCCAGGGACAAGGGAATAGCAAGTGATCTAAAATTGATGGCAAGGAGGGTGTAGGAGGTCTGGTAGGGTTTGATCAAGGAAATGTAACTGAGAAGAATTACTGAAACCCGAACGAGAGTTGAATGTGATAGTGAGACAAGAGGAAATAGAAGAAAGAACTAGGAGGCAAAGGGCATTTATAAAGGTATAAATGCAGGCATGTACATATGTAAATATCGATATGACGATGGGGAAATAGATCTATGTGATATAGATAGGGTTAGTATTAAGGTAGCATATGGGCATTGCACCTCTACTCAAGTACTCCCTGAATGCAAGAACACTTTGTTCTATTAACCTGGCATTCCATGATGCTCACCTTCCTGACATGATTACTGAAGACGAAGTGGGTGCATGAGTAAATGTGGTGAAGAAAGCTGATGGTGCTGGCTATCAAAATATCTAAGGTCTTAAAGGCTTGAAGATAAATAAGTGACCGTCTAGCTAAGAAACAACAAAACCACTATATGGAAGAAGCACACCAACCTGTGTGATCATGAGGTGTCATTAGGATCCTGTATCAGGCATCGAAAAACAATAATTATAGCATTGTGAACAATGGGGAGTGCGGCAGAGTGGAGACCCAAAGCCCAACTGTAGGCAATTGGACATCCCCTTACAGAAGGATCTTGGGAGGAGACGAGGCCAGTCAGGGTGTAGTATAGCAAAGATGAAACATACAATTTTCCTCTAGTTCTTTGATGCTTTCTCCTGTCTGCTCTCATGATCCCAATCCTACCTTACACATCTCGCTAGACCAGAGGATGTACACAGGTACAGGTAAGAGTTGGAAACAGGGAATCCAGAACAGATAAACCTCTCAGGACCAATCAGAATAACAATACCAGGAGAGTAAGGGGAAGGTGGGGGAGATAGGGTTAACCGGTCACAATGATCTGCATATCATCTCCGCCCCCCCAATCTCAGAGGGAGGAACAACAGAAAAGCGGGTGACAGGAGACATTGGTCAGTATAAGACATGAAAAATAATGTTATAAATTATCAAGCGCTCATGAGGGAGAGAGGGAGGGTGAGGGGAGGGAAGGGAAGAAGGGGGAAATGAGCTGATACCAAGGGCTCAAATACAAAGAACATATTTTGAAAATGTTCGTGGTAACAAATGTGCTTGACACGATGGATGGATGGATGGATTGTGATAAGTTGTACGAGCCAACAATAAAATGATTTAAAAAAAAAAAAGAACTTGCTCAGAATAAGCTGCCCTCTGCTCATTTATGTTTGAGAGCATATATAGGAGGGATCGCCCTCTCCCCTGCCCAGCCGGGCCAACTACTGTCCCTGCTTAAGCTGCTAGCTAAGAGGCGGCTGCCCTGCTCCTGGCTACCCGGCCCCTGGCAGTGTGGGCAGTCATCACAAAAAGGACCCCGGGAGGGAGGAGGCCCCATGGAGAAAGAGCAGGGCTCTTCCCCCACGCTGGGCGCAGAGCCAGGTCCTTGCCTCCATCTCCTTGTGTGTACAAGGCTCCCTGGGCTTGGTTTTGTTTTCTGAGGATTCGGTGAGGTCACCCGTCTGGCCTGTGGATGATTTTATGGTTCCTGTTCCTTGCCCCAATGGTCCTTGGACGTCCTGGTGCCAGCTTGTCTGCAGAGTAACTCGTTTTAGAATGAAGGGCCGTCTCCTGCTGATATCATTTTGACTTTTCTTACCTAATGACCTAATGCTTGAATACCAACTAAGTTATTAGCGCTTGAAGGAAAGGACGCTGCCTCTTAGAGTACTTGCACACGCGTGTCCCACACCCAGCTAGGAGTTCAATAGCTACTTTGTTAAGAAACAGATTGGGGGACAGGGGTGCCCGAGTGGAGAGACTTGTTGAATGCCAGAGGTGGTGTTTTAAAATTCAACAGTATTTGTGGAAATAAGGAAAGCCGTGGGGGGAGGCAAAGGGGGAGGGGAGATGGAAGACTCAGAGAATCCCTTTGATTTGGGATGATTTTTGAATCTACAGAAAGTATTTTCAACAATGTCAGTTGGGATTCAGTTGAACAGGTCTGATTTTACAAGGAGGTTATAGATCTCTTAAACTCATTTCTCCGCCAGGGACAGGAGAGACCAGAAGAGCTGCCCTGTGCCCTCCCGCCCTTCACTAACTGGCCTCTTCCCCTGGTCCCGACAGGGTCCCCCTCGGTGTGCCTGAGCGAGGCCTGCATCTCGGTGACCAGCTCCATCTTGAACTCCATGGACCCCACAGTGGACCCCTGCCAGGACTTCTTCAGATACGCCTGCGGTGGCTGGGTCAAAACCAATCCCGTGCCGGATGGCCACTCCCGCTGGGGGACCTTTAGCAACCTCTGGGAGCACAACCAAGCCATCATCAAGCACCTCCTCGGTGAGCACCCAGCGGAAGGACTGGACGGCCAGCCAGGCCTGGGGAGAGGGGCGGTGTTGCAGAGGGATGGGCCATCGGCGTTGGAGGAGGCAGAAGGAAGTTAGAGTGTCTGCCTGATCACACTGACTGGGGAGTCTGAGTGACACGGTGGTAACCATGGAGCCCCAGGCTCCATCTCTGATGCCCACACCGCAGGGCTTTGAGAGGTGTACACTCAGGCCAAACTCACTGCTGTGAAGCTGATTCCAACTCAGTGGACAGGGGAGAACTGCCCTGGCGGGTTTCTGACACGGTAAGTCTTAATGGGAATAGACAGCCTCATCTCTCTCCTGCAGAGCAGCTAATGGCTTTGAACTACTAACCTCATGGTGTAGCAGCCTGGCTCGCAACCCACCGTGCCACCAGGGCGCCTCCGAGAGGTGCAGAGCACATGGATGAAGCATCCTCAGGCGGGGTGACACGTGGGTGCTGCACAGAATCGACAGCTTTGGTGCTCCTTTCGTGGCTTCAACTTGGAGGTCTTTGTTGTTTTGTTTACTTTGCTGAGATATAATTCACGGGTCATAAAATTCACCTTTAGAAATTGCCCAGCTCAGTGGTCTTCCCGATATTCACAGAACTGTGTACCCACAGCCACTATTCCCGTCCTTTTTCATTCTTCCCTTACATTCACTGGCAGTCACTCCCCCTTCCCCAGAGCCCTACAACCACTAGTCCACCTTCCTCCTCCGTAGAGGTGCCCATGGCAGCCATGCGTCTACATCGCATAGCACAGTGTTGTGTCCTTCGTGACTGGCTTGTTTCACGGAGCGAGGTATTTCCACGGCTCATCGTGTCGGAGCGCATGTGTCTGTCTGTACTCCGGCCCTTCTTATTGCTGGGTTCCCTGCTGTGGATGCACATGCAGCCTCGTCCTTGTCAGATGGCGGGCATCTGGGGGCTGTCGGGGATAAGCTGCGGTGAGCACTCATGTACGGAGTTCTATGTGGACCTACGTGGTCAGGTCTCGGGTCGTGTGCTAGGAGTGGAATTGCTGGGCCGTGGTCCAGCTCTCTGCTGAACATCCTGAGGAGCTGCCAGCACAGATGGTCCTTGTGAAGCAGCTGTCCACTCAGGCCAGCTTCCCTTCAGGAAGCATGCAGCAGCGGTATCTCCTGCGGTTTGGGTTTCGTTTCTGTTTCGTGTTGTACGTACACGTGTGTGGCGGAGGCTGCTGTAGAGTGATTGGCTAGCCGCTCTGTCCCACGAGTCCTGATGAATGTTTTTTTTCCCAACGAGATGATAGGTAGGGAGTCCGCCCTTCAACACCTTGACCTGACTCTGGATTGGATTCCGAACGCAGTTGCTCGATAGCTGCCCCAGTCAGCTGGATTGAGTTCTGTTGGTTTTGTTATTGATTAATTCTATTTTCCCATTTGGGGTGCAAAGACACCCAGCAAGCACACACTCATTCAACAGTCTTCACTGGTGCGTGAGCTCATCCACCGGCTGGCCCAGCTCCTTCTCTTTGTGCCCCGTCTCCCTCTTTCTCTGCCCGTAGTGCTTCCCCTCCAGGCTCGCCTCCGGGGGCTCATCTGTCTACACAGACTGCCCTCAGGAGCAGGCCCAATCCTCAGGGCGAGTCTTCCCCGCTCGGGGAGTTGAGTTGCTGTTTGGTTCAGCGATGTGACCTTGAGGGGCTGCCGTGTCCTGACCGTGTTGGCTCTGCTTTGGGACAGCGGTGAGCAGGCAGGATGGAGGCTGGGCACCCTGGTTCCTGTTTTAAGGCTGCCGGCCACCCTCAGAGCAGCTTGCTGGGCATCAGAAATCATGGGTCTCCTGGGGGTAAGGCCTGGACGACGAGTCAGGGAGCCAGGTGTTTCTCTTTGTGCCTGGCTAGGCCGTGGCACCTCTAGAGGACCTCAGCCTCTGTTGGCAGCTTTATCCCTAGATTAGGGTCCCCAGTCAGCTGGCTTGCAGTTAACGTTTGCTGAATGACCAGTTGGGTCTTCCTTCGGCTTGTTGTCACAGTGTCCCATGCTGACGGAACCTCTGGGGGAGGGGGGCCTTTGTCCCCTCCCTCTCCTGCTGGCCCCTCCTCCTCATGGGAACGAAGATGCTAGGAGAGGCTGGACTCATGAAAATGTCCCAGCTACCCCACTGGTGGCATAACATACATTTGACAGCTACCCGTGTTTTTCGGATAAGACATACTTTTTCCACCCAAAGTGGGGGAAACACGAGGGTGCGTCATATGGTCTGAAGGTGTGGTATCCAAGAGCATTTTATTAATTTTTTTGTTGTTTTTTTTGGGGGGGGGGGGCATCGCTGCTCTCCGGTGGTGGGAGTAGGAGGCCCAGCCCCACTGCTGGAATTGAACCTCTGTCCCAGTGGGCCGCAGTCCCGCCCACAACCACTACGCCACCGGGGCTCAGCCCGACACCATTCTTATAAAAGCAAAAAAAAGTGTATGCATCCAAATATGATAAGATTCTAAAGACTAGGGGGACAAACCCAGGGCCGTGTGGGGAGGTGGGAAAGGTTGAGAGTGTGACAGAAAGGGCAGGAAGGAAGGAATCCACATAGTTAAAGGTTTTGGGGTTTTTTGGCATCACTGCCCTCAGGTGGTGGGAGTAGGAGGCCCAGCCTTTGCTCTGTGGAGCTGGAATCGAACCTCCATCTCAGTGGGCCGCAGTCCCGCGCACAACCACTACGCCACCGGGGCTCAGCCCCCCCCCCCCCCCCCCCCCGCCCCCAGGACATTTTAGTATACTGGTACTATTTGGTTCAGAATATGTTTTTCTTGTTTTCCTGCTCTGAAAACTGGGTGTGTCTTTTGCTCAGGTGTGTCTTAGGGTCCGAAAAATACGGTACTTGTTGAATCACGCCTTCGAAAAAGCCTTCAAGGTACTCAAATGTAGATTAAATAGAAGATGATCCTTCAAGGAGATGTAGCACAAAGGGGCTAAATCCTTCCTATGAGACAGGGAAAGCTGAGAATTTGGCCGTTCTGCGTTTAATGCAGTTAGGTGTCAGAGGACAGGCAGCAATAAACAAAGCAGGTTAAGGAGACCTTTCCTTTCTTTCCCACTCCAGCCCCAGGTGACACTGACCCAGGCAGGAGTCCAGGACAGCAGCTGGAGCGGCGGCTGCCTCCTGCCTGCCCCCTGGATGGTGTCGGATGGGAGTGGGTTGGACGAGTCTGTTAGAGATGGGCTGCCCATCCTGAGCCCTCTGGGTGCCTGCTGTGTGCTGCCCGAGTCTCTGAAAGAGGGCTCCACCTTCCTCTCAGAACTAGAAGCTGAAAGAGCAAATGTGTCTGTCGCAGAGCTCAGGGATGGTCCTTCCCCAGCATTCAGAGACCCTCTGGGGACCATGGGCAGAAACAGAAACAGAAACAGCTCCGGTAATTTAGCAAGACTTACTTCAGAGCCACAAAGACCTAAATGAAAGCCTGACTCAGCCTCTAACTGAGCTTGTGATCTTGAGTCCTTTACAGAGAGACC
>PVJH01032063.1:0-22975 GCA_004026705.1 Nesogale talazaci
CCCTCCCGGCCCTCCTCCCCCAGGCACCACTGGACCAATTACCTTTGAATGCTGTATTCGGATCTCACGCTGCCTCTGTGGTTCCCTCCCTCCTTTTCCTGGACGGGATAGCTCTGCCTATTGCAGGACAATGATGGCTATTCTGAACGCTAAGGGAAAAACAACACACAGAACTGACTTCCAGACCAACCAACCACCTTGCTGGAACCCTTGCTAGCAGGCATTCTTATGAACGAAACTCTCGAGCCTCCTTACGTTGCTGGGACTCAGCCGTGCTCCAGACTAGAGCCTCCTTACCTATGCTATGGATTTTTAATTTATTTTCTCTTCTTTCATGTACACTGCTTTTTTTGGTTACAGTGTATGATGGATGTGTATGAAAAAAAAATGTATCTTTGGGAAAAACAATTACAGTTTGTTAATTTGAAGGTGCTGGTCTTGACTCATCTTTGTTCTGACTCCCATGTCCCGTCCCCCCCCCACCCCTGGACTTCCATGGGAGGCGGGGCGGGCTTGGAGTACAGACGACCCAGAGGAGGCCTGAAGACTGGAGGCCAAGGCTCGCTGTGGGCGCCCCGCCCCTTGCTCTGGGGCTCTCCCAACGGCTGCAGAGCAGCAGCAGCGCCCGCCCACCTGCCCGCCTGCCCCCCTCGGAGTGGCGCTCCTGACCTGCCGCACTGCCAGGTAGTGGGCTGAGGCGACGGTCACATTCCTAGGATGACTTTGGTCATCGCCCAAATGCTGTCAAGTTTCTAGGAAAAGGAAGGAGGAGGTTTAAGAGGCTGCTTCGTAGAATGGCTTTCCAAGGAACTGAGTGGGCGCGGGGGCGGGGTCTCCAGTGTCCGGTCTCTCTTGGTGGCAGTGACCGCCCTTAGCTTGGACTCCTGGGGCTTCTTTGCTTCCCCCTTCTACCCAGGTGGCAGAGGGGTGACGACTGTGGGCCTGCTCCCGCTCACCTTCCTCCTGTCTGTCCTCAATGCGTCTTGTAAGAGAGTTGGTGTGGATAAAACAGTTATCTGGCTTGGGGGACTGTGGGTTCTGTCCAGCCACTCTCGACAAAGTGGACGTTACGGGAACGAGTTTTAGCGTGGGGGCAGGCGGGGGTGGGGTTCACTACTGCTGTGATCGGACCCCTGGAAATGAGGCATCATCCGTTCAGGCAGGGCATGCTCTGGAGCGGGGCCGTGCCCAGAGACTGGATGGAGGATGCCATGACAGAGGGAGGCCGAGGTGGTGCCTGGAAGACCTGGCTGGAGACCACGGACGGGACAGCTGCCTGGGAGCCGGCAGGACGCAGGCCTTGGGAGATGGTGTGGACCACGGCCTTTTTACCACGGGCCATATCCTCCCTTTTGAGGGCCAGGAAGGTGCTGCTGCTTCCGCCAATGGCAGGTTCCCCAGCCCTTCTCAGTGCTGCCTCGCCCACCCGCCCGCTCGCCTCTCCAACTCCAGACGTGTTCAGAAAGACCAGCCCCCGGAGGAGAACCCCATGCGTGGGGGAGCAGAGGGGCAGAAGAGGAAGGCCAAGACAAGAGGGACGGATGCCGTGGCTATAGCGCTGGCCTTGGGCACAGGAACTGTGAGGAGGACAGTGCAGTATTTTGTTCTATCATATGTACAGTCGCTCTGGCCCGGGACCGATCGATGACTCCTAACGCCAACACCATATGCTGAGGAGGGGACGGGCGCGAGGGGAGAGGCCGCTGCAGGGCGGCTGTGGCCTCTCTCTGGACTTGGCACCCGCCGGGGCTGAAGTGTGGGATTGTGTTCTTTGTAGCGTGTGCTGTGAGCTGTCCTCCGTACGATGTATTTTGTAACGTATTTTTCTCATCTACCAAAGGATGAAGCAAATAAAAGATATTTAAATAGTTAGGCTCTAATGAGACTCTTTGTAGGAGTGGCTGGGTTCGTGCTCGGCACACAGCAAAATGCGTCGCGTGATGCCACACCGCCCTGCCCAAAGGTGCCCTGCTCTGGCCTTGAGTTGAAAGTTGTAACAAAGTGGCCGTGCATGACAGGGAGGACTCAAGGCCATCTTGCCTCCAGCTGATTTTCTTCTCTCCATGAAGAAGGCAAGGAGAGCTGGAACAACCTCTCAAGTCTTTACCCCCTGCCCAGGGAAATGTGTGGAAGCCATGCTGGCCTCCGCTTCAGCAGGGTGGGGGATCAAAGGAGCCCCCTGGTCTTTGAGCCCCCTTGTGTGCAGCGGGTTACTCACTGGGCTGCCAACCAGGGTCTGCTCCCCGAAAGATTTACAGCCTCGGAAACCCACAGAGGCTGTTGGACGCTGCCCTGTAGAGCATTAAAAACCGGCTTGATGACAACTTTGGAGTCTTGACACCAGCCATCCCTCCCGCAGCCCTCTCACTTCCCTGCTGGCCTCCGAGCCTCGCAGAGAGCACTCGGGAGTTGTGGGCTAGCACGTCACCAGCAGTCGGGCCGCGGGCCTGGTGAGGAGGGTCCTTTTGACAGGCCTCTGCGCTGCTTTGCCCTGATGGTACTGGTCAGTGTCCCAAGGGCACCTGTTTTGCAAGCCAGTCTCCTGCCCAAAGGCACTCTGCTTCTTTGTTCTCCCGGCTGGTCTCTCTCCCATGGTCCTGGTCCTATGCCCACTGCCACCTCCCTTTCAGGCTGGCCTGCTACCACTTCACCACACTGGTGCCTGCCCTCCACTGGTGCCTCTGCCTCACCCATCGCTGCTTCACCCTTGTTTCTGCTTCTCGGGTGGCTCGTGCTGTCCCCACAGCGCCCAGTCCGAGGATGCTCCCACACCGGCATCCGGTGGGAGGGTTTGGACGATGAAGGAAGGGCCACCTGGAGGAATTTCACTCACCCAAACCCCTCATGAGCGTCTCGCTAGCCCAGGTGGGGCTGACCTGGCCCAGAGCTCACAGTCGGGCCCACAAGCCTCTCTGTCCTCCTGCAGCGGCTTAGAGCGCAGGGAGCCGGCGAAGGGTGTCAATCCACACCCACGTGTCTTTGCCAAGGGGATGGCTTCTTGGTTCCATGTTCTAGGGATGCTTCATGGAGAACTAGCCGGGGCCCCAGAACACATTGCTGCTGCCATCAGACGCCTATCTCGGCTGTCTAGGGCGGTGAATCTTTACGGGCACAGAGCGCGCCATCTGCCTCTCCCAGGAGAGCCGCTGGGTTTGAACCAGCGACCTTTGGGTCTACAGTGAACACCTCACCTGTGGCACCCTCAGGGGTCCTTCCAGGAGCCATTCTGTTGGGCTCCGGTGTCACGGGGAGACGCAGCAAGGAGGAGCACTAGGCCAGGTTCCCCCGGGAGCTCCCTGCGCTCGCTGCCAGTGCCCACAGATCTGGGGGAGCGGAGACATGCAGACGTCTTGAAGACCCTTTAAACTTCAAGATGTGCAGCTGGGAGAGAAAGAAACGGCTCTGCTGGAAGGCAGACCTGCCTGCTGCCAGCCTTCCTCACCCCCCAAACACACACACACACCCAGTCTGCTGTCGAGGGCAATGCCAGGGGAGCCAGGCCTGGGTAGGGGCCTGCGGCTGAGATGCCCGCATGGCAGGGGCCAGGGTCGGCCGACTAAGATACCTCCAACTTCAGGTTTCCCCTCCGAGGACCCCGGTGACGGGTCGCCGGCTACAGACTTTAAAACATCCAACAACAGAGTCGGGGAGCCCCTGGTCGGGCAGGAGGGGCGAGGCCAGGGCTGCAGGAAGTCTCTGGCAGCCGAGGGGAGGATGACGTGAGAGAACCGTGTGGAGAAGGGGGCGCGGGGGGCAAAGTGAGAGCCTATTCGAGGAGGAGGCGCTATTGTTGTTAAAATAACTACAGGGATCGGGACCTCCTATTCTCGAATGGGAAATTCTTCTGGGATCAGCCAACTGTGTCCGCTCCAAGCTGCGCTGAGTGCTTCCGTGCCGGGAGACTGAGACGGGAAAGCTAGTGAGGTTCTTACAAGCGGGAAGCAGGGAGGGCAGGGAGCCGGCCGGAAGTCCTCCCCAGGTCCTGCCACCTCCCCGGAGTCGGCGGCTGTCTGTCGGCCTGAGTGGAGAGCTCAATCCCCCGTAGAGAAGTGTGCATGCTCCTGACAGGTGGCTTGGGCACCTCTGGCCCCTTCTGACAGAGGAGAGCAGAGGGTCTCCTCTTCCCAGCACCCCGAGCCACCCTTCACTCCCCGTGACCCCAGGAAAGGAGGGCCCTCCTCAACATGCAATGACCCAACACAGCCTCTGGGTGGTGCCCTCCGACCACAGGGCACACAAGACCTGTATACCCCGGCTGCCTCCCAGGGAACCAGGACTCTGTCTTGCTAGAGAGAAAACTATTCATGCAAACTTAGAAATCACTGCCATCAAGTCAGTCCTGACTTAGAGCGACCCTGTTGGACGGAGCAGAACTGCCCCTGTGGGTTTTCAAGACGGTCACGCCTTCCGGGCAAAGAGAACGGTGTCTGTCTTCCTTGGAGCAGCTGCTGGATTCGAACAGCTGACCTTGTGGCTTGTCACTCAGTGCGTGACCCGCAATGATGCCACCTCGACGGGCAGGTGTGTGTGTATGTGAGCATGTGTGTGAACATGCTTGAGTCCTTTGCCACTTCAGCTAACACCAGGCTGGAGAAGGGGCAGGGCCAAGTGGGACCTTGACTTCAAGGACCGAGCGCCTATCGAAAGTCACGAATCAGGGGAGCGTGGCTGCAGAGCTCTCTCTCTGGCTTTCAGATTCCACCGAAGATCCGAAGCATCTGAGTGCCGGTGCCGGTGCCAGATGTGGAGCGGGCCGTGGGCTGGCGGAGGAGCAAACACATCTGTCTCAGAAGAGAGAGGTATAGCCTGAACTCCTCTTAGGAGCCAGGAAGGTGATTGTTCATCTCAGGTACTTCGGGCATGGGTCAGGAGAGACCAGTGCCTAGAGAAGGACATCGCACCTCGAGGCCGCCATACAGAGGAGGGGCCATGAAAGAGATGAAGACCTGTGACAAGATGGATTGACCCCGTGGCTTCCGCCAGGGGCTAAGCATAAGAGCACAGGCCAGCACGACGCTGGCCGGGCAGGGTCCCGTGATGGTGAGCGTCAAGGTCGGAATCAACACCACAGCCACCTTCTAAAGGAGAGTCCCTTGTCATGGACGTGAACGGCATGCCTAAGGGGACAAGCACTTGGGGTGGCATCTGTGGTTCTTCGGTGGGGGGGCGCTCTCTGAGTTTAGGTGTGAAAAGCCTTTGGGTAAGAGGCAGCATTGTTGGGGGCAGGTGCTAAGGAAGGGGGGTGGGTGAAAGCGGGAGAAGAGCGTTTGAAGGGACGGCATCTCTGTCCCTGAAACCCAGGCTCCACCTGCCGTTCTCCAGCATGGTTGCAGGGGTGGGATGCCCCACAGCGCCACCGTGTGACTGGGCAGGGACTGCAGCCTTGTCAAACCTCACCACCACCTGCGGAGCACCCGGGCAGAGCTGCAGGGGAGGGAGAGAGGAGGTGAGGCCATCCACTGCGTCCTGGCAAAGAGAGGGAAACTAGCAGAGAAGCAGCGTGTTCCTTCTGCTTCCTCCCTGCCTTGGGTGGGTGGCACAGAGAAGCGGGCAGTCTTGAGAGGAAGCAGCAGGGGAGAAGCCAGAGGCCCCTGCTGCAGCCTTCTCCCAGCACCTTCTCCCCTGTGCACCAGGCCACCCTGTGTGCGTGTTTCAGCCCTGCACCCCCTCCCCATCCCCCACCAGTGTGCACAGTGCAGAGACGCAGCAGCATGGCGGGGAGAGTGTGGGGGGACAGGTGTGTGGGGAGGCAGGGGGAGAACGGGGAGCAGAGAGACCCGAAGCCACATCAGCCAACACCACTACAGACCTGGGCGAAAGCCCGGGCAGGGTGGATTTTGATCTTATTCAAGTGACACACGCACCTTTACAGGAAGCAAAGGTCAACAGTCCACAGTCTAACATGTGTGTGTGTGTGTGTGTGTTTAATTTAATTTTTTAAATTAAAAGATCATTTTTATTGGGGGCTCTTACAGCTCTTCTAACCAGGCGTACATCAATGTATCAAGCATATCTGTACCTAGGTTGCCATCATTTTCTAAACATTTACTTTCTTTTTTTTTTCTTTTCTTCTTTTGTGGGCATCACTGCCCTGGTGTGAGTAGGAAGTTCAGCCTTGCTCCTGGAGAGCTGCTGCTGGATTTGAACCGTCAGTCCTGTGGGCCGCAGTCCCGCACACAACCACTATACCACCAGGTCTCAGCCCCAACATTTACTTTCTATTAGCCCTTGGTGTCAGCTGTTTTTCCCCTCTCTCTCCATTCCCCCCCTTGTGACCCTTTGATCGATGATAAATTATTATTTTCATCTCCCTTTCCCCATGTTTTTCTGTTGTTCATCCCCACCATGGTGGGGGAGGCTCCCCTTCCCTTCCTTTCCCTCCCCTCCCCACCCTCCCCTGACCCTCCCAGCATGTGTTTGAAATCCTCCAATTGCTCCTCCCCTAACCTGTGGCCTGGCTAAGTCACTCCTGCTCTGCAAGGCAGGCCTGCGGCTTTAAACAGCAGCAGGTACCCCAGCTCCTCTCCAGTCCGAATGCAGAGTGGTGCCCAGGGTTTGAGAAGAGGAGAAGATATGCTGGGCACGGGGTGCCCTGACCTGACAGCAGGCAGGCTAGGGGCACGCATGCACGCACGCATGCACACACCTTCCCTGTACACAAGAGCAAGCAGACTTGTTTTGACAGCAGCTACGCACAATCGATTCCTTCTTTCTGACCGGGACGCGTGTGATGCCGGAGGGGTCACCGGATGTTGACAGGGGTGATAACGGGCTCCCCCGAGGTGAACATGCCCGTAGAGGACTCTGGACGCCTTTCCCTTTCGCTATGTATTTTCCAGTTTTACAATTCTCTGGATGCTCTCATTGATTTTGGCTGCTGCTGCTGCTGATAAACAAAGGTTTGAAGGAGACACTGCTCCTCCCACAGACGGCTACAGAGACGTTAGTCCACAGGAATACCTGACATGCCTCAGAGCCCAACTAGCCCATGGTGGAGAATGAACTGGTTCCTCATCCCGGCGTCCCCAGCCCCTCTTCTGCCCTGTCCCTTCAACATGCCGTCAGAATCTCATGCGGAAACAGCCACGAGGGGGGAGCCAGCAACCTCGCCTGTGGCCAGAAGGGGAGTGAGGGGGTGAGAGCAGACTGCCCTCCCAGGGCTGCCACCCTCACCCCACTCCCGCCCCTCTGTGCAGCTTCAGTCCGTCCATTTGCTCTGAGCAGGTGTGGACCGGCCTTCTGCAATGTAGTTACTTCTTTGCAGTGGCTGTCAGAAGCTCCCAGTTAACACCCACAGAGCCTGCCCTGGGACGGGGCTTCCTTCCACCCTCAGACTTCTCCCAGGCGAGGAGCCAACCAGCCTAGTTTTTGGCATTCTTATCAACACTGCACACGGTGATTATGTAATGGATAGATCCCCCCGCCGCAAAGACAAGTCTCCGGCTGAGCCCCGGTGGCGTAGTGGTTGTGCGTGGGACTGCGGCCCACTGGGTTGGAGGTTCAAATCCAGCAGCAAGGCTGGGCCTCCTACTCCCCCCACCAGAGAGCAGTGATGCCCCCAAAACAAACAAACAAAAAAAACAAGTCTCCTCGTCTTCACTCCAGAGGAGTCCTGGTGGCTTCATGGCAACAGGCTGGGCCTCGAGCTATGAGATCAGCGGCTGGAAACCACCAGTCTCCCCAGGGAGAGAGCGGGGCTGTCCGCGAGGGCGAAGCGTTGGTCTCAGGAACTCCCAGGCGCACAGCCCCGTCGGTCCCACCGGGCCGCCATCGTTGGCCTTGGCACGAGGGCAGCGACTTTGTTGCTCCTTCTTCCTCAGAGACGACCACTTTCCATGCGAAACATCTGATTCTTCTAAAATGAAATCATTTTGGGGGGGGGGGCTCTTACATCTCTTATCACAATCCATGCACTCACCCGCTGTGTCAGGCACATTTGCACATCGGCCGCCCTCATCATTTCCAAAACATTCTCTTCCCACTTGAGCCCCGGATAGCAGCTCCCCATTTATTTCCCCCCCTCCTCCCCCTTGATACGTTATAGATGATTAGTTTCATATCTTACATCGTTCTCCGTCGCCCCTCACCCACATTTCTGTTGTTCGTCCCCCGAAAGGGGGGTTATACGTTGATTCTTGTGTCCAGTTTCCCCTTTTCCCCCCCTCCCGTTAACACTCCCGGTATCTCTACTCTCCCTGTTGGCCCTGAGGGGGTTATCTACCCTGGATTCCCTGTGTGGCAGGCTCTTATCTGCGGCAGTGTGCATGCTCTGGTCTAATCTGATTTGTAAGGCAGGATTGAGGTCATGATAGTGGAGGGAAGGAAACTAGAGCAAAGTTGTTTCATTGGTGCTACACTGCACCTTGATTCTTGTAGCGTTGACGCAAGACCCTAAACCCACTGCCCTCAAATCAGTGCGACTCAGAGAGCCCCGTGAACGCCCAGTCTCTCTCCCTAAGCTGCCTGCTTACCCTGCTTGTAAGACTTCTTCTTACCTTCATCTGTTGTCTCTTGCATGTGTGCATGCAGTAATGCTCCCCAGTCCCGGACACCCACTCACCTGCTTTTCTCTCCATGCAATTGCCTGGTCTCCATAGTTCTTTTATTATTAATAATAAGTCATTTCACTGGAGGCTCTTACCGCTCTTATAGCAATGCAAACATCCATTGCATCAAACCCATTCGTGCCTATGTCGCCATCATCATTTTCAAAAGCTTTTCTTTCTGCTTGAGTCCTTGGGATCAGCTCCTCGTTTTCCCTTCCTTCCCCCATCCTCCCAGTCTCATAAAGCCCTGATAAATGATAAAGCATCATTATTTTCATGTGACACTCACGTTTCTCTTGTTTGTCCCCCTGCGGGGGTGGGTGGGGGTGTTGATTAGAAGTTGATCATTATAGTCGGCTCCGCAAGCCTCGTCCAGATAGTCCATCTACATGGGATCACACAGCGCTTGTCCTTTTGTGTCCGGTTCGTCTTACCGAGCGCAGGTATTATTCCCTGGGCTCCTCTGTATGGAGTGTGCCTTACGGAGACCATCATTCCGTCTTGACCTGTCCACCTGCTGGTGGGCACTTGGGATGTCTCCACCTAGTGGCCATAGCGGGTGACTGCAGTGAACGCTGGAGCGCTGGGGGCGTCTGGGCCTTCAAGTGGCTGGGTTGCACACAGAGACACACAGGCCTGGATTTGCTCGCCTTGTGATAAGAACGCGGGGAATTGCTTGCGAAAATGCAGAACTGCTTTCCACAGAGAGAGACTGAAATATGTTACCCAGCCATGGACTGAGGTTCGGAGTTCGGGCCACATTGGTCCCTGCACTCATCTCCCAGTTTTCTGGTCACAGCCGTCTCGGTGGCATGAAGCCGCACCTGGGTGTGGGTTGGGCGAACGGCGGGGGCTTGATGTTGCCGTGAGGGCAGAAGCTAGGCTACCAGAATTTCAAATGCCAGCAGGGTCACTTATGGTGGACTGGTTTCACCCAAGCTTCCAGACTAAGAAGGGTTTCTGAAGGAGGAGCAGGCTGTCTGCGGCTGAGGACTGGGCCCGGAAAAGCTTATGAACAACAGTGCAGCCTTATCAGACACAGGGCTGCAAGACAAGCCCCTCAGGCTGCAACGCACTCAAAATCGAGGCCCCAGTAAAATGTTTTTTTTTTTTTTTAAAGTGGTCAAAAATGAAACGATTTGTATCAAGATTGAGATCCTAGGGATGAGTGCGCTGAATTGGACTGCTTTGGACCCTCGCGAGCCCCACAATAATGGCTCGTTATGTCAGGAACGGTAAACCCCAGAGAAATGGCGTCAACTCATCTTCAAAATGGATGTCTCAGGACTGAGCCCTGGTGGCGTAGTGGTTGAGTGCGGGACAGCGGTCCACAGGATTGGCGGTTCAAATCCAGCAGCAGTTCTCCAGGAGCAAGGCTGGGCCTCCCACTCCCACCAGAGGGCAGTGATGCCCCCCCAAAAAAAACAAAAAGAAAGGGCTGAGCCCCGGTGGCGTAGTGGTTGTGCGCGGGACTGCGGCCCACTGGGACGGAGGTTCAATTCCAGCAGTGGGGCTGGGCCTCCTACTCCCACCACCGGAGAGCAGTGATGCCCCCCCCCCAAAAAAAAAAAAGAAAGAAAGAAAAAGAAAAGGAAGTCTTTTCAGCTAGGACCTATGGAAAGTTTCACCTATACAAATGAATAAAAATTAAGGGAGGGAACAAAATGACTTCAAAAAGAGTATGCATTAGGCACCGAGCAGTCATTTTGATAGCCTCCATTCAAGAAGGCAACACTTTTCGTCTCTAGTACCGAAGACCTGTGAGAGGAGAGTAATGAATATGGACACGGAGAGCAGACGCATCGACAATCTCCACGGAACGTTTTCCAGGCAAGAGTTGAACCAAGTCCGGCAACCTCAAAGGGCAGTGACCTTGGGAAAGGTGTCCGCTGTGTCAGCCCATTTAGGGTGTTTCAGCTTCACGTTCACACGAGCTCTTCAGTTCTTTTCATCCGGGCCAAGTGCGGCTCACACGTGGCACAGCAAAAGTTCAGTTAAAATCAGGGGAATTTCCAGTGAGTCCCTCTGATGTCTCCTCCAACACAGAACATAATGGGGGGAAATCACACTGCTGTGACACTTTGCAAAGATAAATCTCAAATCTGGAGGAAACCCGGATCACCAAAAGCTGCAGAAGGAGAGGTATTCAGTGAAAGAGACACGATTCGCAAGAATATAGGGGCCCGTCCTGCCTGTGGGAAGTCTATTTAAAAGATGCCAGGTGATTTTCCCTAAAGCAAACTTCTCTTTTCTAGGTCACCCTACCCAAAGTCATGAGTCACTCACTGTCTTCGAGGCAGACAGAATGGAGCCCAAACGGAATCTGGGCTCTCCCTGGGGGAAGCCAGATCCCCACAACTCCTCACAGATTCGGTAGGCGCATATAAAGATGACAGTAAAGCCATAGAGAGATAGGGAGAGAGAGAGAGAAACATAAAGGAGTGAGACACATTTCATGGTGGCGTATGGTCCTCAGCTCCTCTTGGGGGTCCACGCAGAGGGGGGAGCCGAGAGGGCAGGAGAGAACTCTCGTGAGGTTTGCTTCCCAACCAGAGCTTATGTATTTTGGGGGACGTGCAAGCCAAACACATGGGGTGGGGCGGTGTCCTGATGGGCCGGCTGCTTTTTTATCCCTTAAGGCACCCTATAAGATTAAGACAGCTGTGCATCAACAGGAGGACGTGTCTGCAATCACCCACCCACCAGAGACAGGTTGAGACATGTTTTGTTTGGGAACTATAAACCCATGTGTGCTGGAACTTAAATGCAAGGAGACCTACTCTGTCCCGGGCCCTCACACATCACTAGCTTCATCGGCTCCAGGCAGCGTTCTTGTGGATTCTGCGGGAATCTCTCGGTAGAGGATCATGCCACCAGAGGCCTGGCCACACAGAGGTCACACCTTGATCTGCCGCCTGCAGCTTGGCCGTTCAAACTGTTACGATTCCTCCAGTGGGAGATGCCTCGGTCCTTGGCGTCGCAGAGACGGAATTGACGCCGAAGCCCGGTTGGTGATGCCAGCCGGTTTTGATAAAGGTGGAAACCGTTTCAGGCATTATAGTCAACTGAACTCAGGCATCCTCATGGCACTGCACACCCATGTGGCAGCCTGAGGCCAGAGAGAGGCCCAGCCTAGCAGAACCGGAGCAGCGGGAGAAGAGGGCGGGCTCCTGGTTCAGGCTTTTTAGGGGCTTCCACTGGGAGACGAGGTCAATCGTACTGGTTGATCTCATTGACTGAATTCAGCCCACCTGGCCTAGATTGGGATCCACCCAGGTGTACTGCCCACCTAGGGTGTTCCGCTCCCCTGGCTCAGGGCCTGAATTGACATAGACAGATGCCCTTTGGCCATTATTGGCTTCCGGCTTCCAGTAGGGGGACCCCTCGGCATGGAGAGGAGTCACCCCCTATCCTATCAGGGGGTGATCAAGTCTCTGATACACTCACAGCAAGGGTTCAATAGGCAGTTGTATAGCGATAATTATTATTTATTATAACACTGGAATAGAGATCATGAGAGAGAGAGAAAAGAGCATTAGAAGTTACATATATATCCTTTCATGGTGCATGCTCACCTCCGCCCCCCTAGATGGTCCACGTGGAGAGGGAGACAGGCAAGCGGCAGCCTGGATAGAGGCAGACTGGTACAAAGCAGGCTTGAGAGAGGCAGCGCTCTTCCTCTATCCTAAATCCCATCCGGATATCCCCTCTGGAGCCAAGCCAGGTCCCTAATTACAGGCAAGTACACACATCACAGGAGAGGGCTGTCTTAAGAGCTATATGGTGATAAGGGGGGTGGTCTTAGGAATGTCTATGTGACTATGTGACCAGAGGAGTGAAAGGACCGGACCTTAATCTGTGGGGGTAGATAAGCATTTCTATCAGGCTGGGGGCTATTAATAACGCTCTCAAAATCGGGCCCACAGGTTTCGAGGGAAGCCAGCCATCATCCTAACAGCAGGGGAGTTAGCTCTAGTTAGACAACACAAAAGGCCTTAAGTAATTGGGACTTCCACAACAAATGCTGGTAAATAGTCTGGTTGATCTTTGGAGCCTAATAATTGTGGAGAATCCAGGAGCCACTCACTGGGAGGAAAAGGCGGGAGTTACAGTCTTGGGAACGTCCAGGGGCAGTTCTGTCCTGCCCAGAGTCCTGATTCGATGGCAGTGAGTTCTTCCAAGGATGAGGTCAGGAGCCTGGGCGGGGTGGTGAGCAGCAGAGCAGGTTATAAGGTGAGTTGCTCTTTGAAAGTGTAGCATTTGAACTCCTGGGTCACTCCGATTTCTGTGCCTTCCAGCTGGAGAAATCCAAGTGTTGCGCTGCCCTTTAGCTTGCTGAAAAAGGGATCCTATGGTCCAGATGTCCTTGCTCTCCCAAATTCCATCACGTGAGCTCCAGCTTCGTTTCTAGCCTCAAAGCCACATTTTCCAGCTGCTGCGCCTTTGACTTGTTTTTTTTTTTTGCATTTCGTTCGCCAGTAACTTTCGATGCACCTTGACGGCACGTTTTATCAACCTCAGCCTGAAGGGGTAGGCGGGATTCCTCCATGTCTTCCTCCCTAGCTGTGGTGGTTGGTGAGTCGATGTGGATCATGGCCGTGTTGACTGAACCTCCTCCCATCCCTGTCGATATGATCGAATCACTGAGAGCGGCGTTGTATTTTAAGATAGCGCCTGGGGGGTTCTTCTAGATGATAACATTTGGAGGACGGCTATCCACCTGCCCAGCCATGTCTGGGTGCATTCCAGAGTGAGGTGACCCCGTGGGGTGCGTGAATGATGGGATGAGACTGGCCCTATCACAGGCCGGTCATGGTTTGCTAAAGACCAATGATTGCTGCAGTACACACACAGGGAGCTGCCAGGAATTCAAGTCACTCCAAAAAGCACGTGCAACGAGGGAGGTTACCACTGTTGGCATCCCTTGGCTCTGAGGCTCAATGCAGGGAATGCCAGCTAAAGGTTGACTTGGGTTTTATTGATTATGCAAAGGTATTCTATGCTGTGGATTATAACCAACTAGGGGCTGTATTGAGAAGAACTGGAACACTTAATGGTGCTCGCTTGGGGCTGCTGGGTGGTTAGAACAGGGACCAGGACCTCCAAGGGGCATGCTCAGAAATTCGAGTCCCGGGCCAGGAAGGGGCGGTTCACCCGGATTGGCCGATCCAGCCAATGGGGTTGATCAGTATCGTTGACCACGCCTTCCGGCGGGCCCTGAGAAGCCAGCGGTTGTCTCTCTCGGCGGCCTCTGTTCCAGCAGCACCTGCAGGTCTGTTCGGCGAGGCTGGTTGCTCTCGAGCTCGCTCTGGGTGTCCACGCGTCTGAAACTGCGTCTGTCCTGTATAAATAACCCACCTGGGTCACAAGCCAGGCTTGGGAGTGAATTCTCCCCTGCGTGAAGGCAGGGACCGAGGCATTTTCCATGCGGGGAAATCACGATGCCGTGTGACTCAAGAGATTCAAGGTGACACAGCCTCACGTGCACGTGGACACCCTGTGGGTCTCTGCAGAACCCTGGATTCAGTGGCTTGCCCACCACGAATCAACCAGGCTATGTGTGGAGGCCGCCATTTTCCCGCCGCCCAGTGGCTACCACCATTTCTGTTGTGGGTCAACTGAGCCTGGGACCCTGGCCAAGATGCCACCCACTACTCCAAACACGTGGGTGGGTGGGGGGTGGGTCATAGTGACTGACTGCCCTGCCCTGGAGGTGCTAGTTCCCTGCCTCACCTTGTGAGCTGCACTACCTGCCAACCCATGCATCATCCCACTAGAGCTTCCATGCTTTCTTCCCCACCTCTTCCTTCCTGCTTTCCTTCCTTCTCCTGGTTTTACAAATGAGCTGTGTAGTCCTGCGGGAATTCACTTTGGTGTGTGCCAGCCGGGCTAGTGTGTTTCTCCCCCCATCTGCTGATTTTCTGTTGAAGCCTCAGCCAAAGATCTTCGGAAGCCAAGCCTGAGTCATGGTGAACTTTTGCCTTTCTGCAATGCTGCCTTCAGCCCCTTCAAGGACACCTCCTGGTTCCATTTCACTGCAACAGTGGGTCCAGCGAAGATCCCAATTTCCCTAAAAGGTTCCCCATGCTACTGACCAATCGTGCCTCCCCTTCATAGGTTCAGGAGTCCGCTCTGGGCACCGTTCGCCTCTGACGGCGATTGGGAGGCCACTCTAAGCAGTGGCTTTGCTTCCCAAGGTCAGTGAATTATTCTCGTCAGTAGTTCCCTCTGTAGGCCCTGTGTGGTCACCCAAGTCCGTGGCCACTGCTTGCTGTCTAGAAAACTGTTGAGGCCCAGTGTGCCGGCAAAGACTGGGGTTCCCCAGCCTCTCCCTCGGGCAGTGGCACCTGCTCGAGACCCCAGTCTCATGGCACCCTAGAGATGCGCCCTGAAACTGCATGACTGACCTTAAGGCATCGAGCGCTCAGTCATTTGTGTTGTGTTTTCTAGATGGGGATGGGCAGTGCGTGACACAGGGCACCCCACTTGGGTGTATTCTAAGTGGGATTGCTTCGACCCAGAGAGGCTGGAGCAGCAGACGCTCCAAACGTTAGTGCCGAAGCCTGGAGGAGCTGTCCTAGAAGATATGGTTGCTGGGGCCAAGGCTCCATTTTATAACAGGGAACAGGAAGAGGGAGGTGCAGGCCAAGGAGAAGGAGAGAAGAAAGGACAGCAGGCATGCCCAGGTGCTGGCCACACTTGCTAATTGCCCGCCAACCACCTCCCAGGTGTCCCAGACGCATGATCAAAGTGCCCAGTGCTCTGTGTGTTGGAAGCCGGGTCACAGGGCACAGAACTGCCCTAGCCAGCATAGGCCCACCTGAGGCCGCGCCACCCCTGCAGGCAAGCTGGCCACCCAAGGGTCCCTTGTCCTATGGCAGATGGCCACGAGGGAGGGCGCCCACAGGCCAGAGAGCATCTGCTCATTGAAGATCGGCCCGGCTCAGCCAGCGAAGCCCAGGGGAGCTGTCGCGGGTCTGGAACCTCAGGTGAGCGATGTGGCAGCATGGTCAGTGATGTCCTCCCAGCCTGTGCCCACCTTCCCTGACCCTGGGCACCATTCCCAGGTATAGCCATGGGAGCTGTTGCACCCAGGCCCCTCGGAAGTGGAGCATACAGACAAGCACCCCTGAGAGCCGCTGGAGGGCTTCTCTGGCACCTCAGGACACAAGTGCTCCACAGAGAACTCTACCTTGGACCCTCACCGCCTTTAAGCCATCCGATGCTTTTACCCTGTTCCTGGGTTCCCAGGGAACAAACACCCCTGCCTGTCGGCCCTAAGATCAACACCAACCCACCTCCAAGGGCACTGCCACCTCACGACCTGACCCCTGTCTCACCTACACGGCTCACCTGTGTCCTTTCCCAGAAGGTCTCGGGTTATGGAGGTCTCTGAAGCAAGTGTGCCAGCTTTAGGACCACCAGCTCCTGGACCACCCCAACCTCCTCCATCCTGCGCCCTGAGCGGACAGCCCCTTCCAACAGAGTGGGACACATGTGGACCCAAAGCCCCACTTCATGCCCCTTTCCCCAGCAGGAAGTAGCTAGAGAGATGTTGTCGCCTAGTACCCCAAAGATGTGGGTCTATACCTCTTCAGGAGGGAAAGGTTAGGGAGCCAGAGGCAGAACTCGGGGCTGTCCCTCCACATGCCAAAGCCTCCCTCCCCCTAACAGGAAGTTGGCGGCTGCATAAGGCTAGAGGGCCTGCTCACATTTAAGTCTTTGAGACAGGAAGCCAGCACACCTGGGTGAGACCCCCATCTAGGCCAGGTGGGCTTGATTCAGCCAATGGGGTTGACCACGCCTCCCAATGGTGGGGGGGGGTCCTGAAAAACCAGAAGTTTTATCTCTCGGGGCTCTTCCAGTGTCTCACACACTGTTCAATGGGGTTGGTCTCTCATAGCTGTGTTGAGGCATGTGTTTCTCGCGTTCTCTCTCTCCCTCTCTCCCTCTCCCTCTCCCTCTCCCTCTCCCTCTTCCTCCCTCTCCTCTCTCCCCCTCTCCTCTCCCTCTCTGGCTTATGTTCCGTTTCCTGTAACTCCTGAAACTGCTTCTGTCCTGTATGAAAAACCCGCTCGTAAGAAGAACGTGGTCTCCGCACTGGGGAGGGTCAGCACCCTGTGACGTGCAGATGACAGGAACGTGCTTGCTGACAACGACCAGGCCCCGAACGAAGGTTTGCTGCGGAAGATCCAGGACTGTAGCCTTCTCTAGGGTGTCCAACTCCACGCCCAGAACACCCAGCTCCTCCTCACCCAACCCAGAGGCCATGTCAGAAAATGGAGACAAGATTGGTGTTGCTCAGGATGTTACCTTGCTTAGGTTCACAATCCTCAGCAGGAGATGGGGCGGCTCGGACCCACCTGCTTGGCGTCCGCAGAGACGGGTCCCTGGAGAAGGACATCACGCTTCGTAAAGCAGCCCGAGAGAGGAAGGCTGAGGTGGACGGACACAGAGACCGTGACGAGGGCCCCGGCATCGCAAGGGGTGACGGCGCGGTTCCCTCTGCTGTAGACAGGATGGCTGTGCGTCAGAGCCGAGGGCTGGCCCCTCGCACGTGGCCCTGTGATTGGAGGATGACCCCGGCCACGCCCGTGCATGCTGACAGCCTTGGACACCCTCTGGCAGTTCTACTCTGGCCACCTGTTGGAACCCCCTAGGTGGCAGCGGGGACTTGCTGCCATGTCATACGCCATTAGAGAGTCTTCCAAAAGCTGGATTTCCAGTGGTATCCCTTCGTCCTGCCTGGTTGTGCTCGTGGAACTCCCAGTTCAAAGCTGGGAGCCTTGGTCACGCGCCTCATCCCGTGCTTGATCTTCAAGGAAAGGTTTCCTCTTTCATTGTTCACGCTGATGTTCGCTGGGTTTCTTGCTCCACGAATGTCCTCTGTCACCTTTGGGAACCTCACTTTACTTCTCGTTTGTTGAGTATTTTCATCATGCCGGGGAACCAGGCTTTGTCAAATGCCAGTTTTGCATCCATTGAAATGACCATGGGGGCCTGGGAGGACCGGCAGTGCCTGGCTGGGACTTCCTGGAGGAAAGCGGAGGAGGAGATGGATATGCTGGGGTTGGGCTGGGTGGAAGGCAGATGGGGTGGGGGGGGGGGGAGGGACAGGACACATGGATGGCTACTGTTTTCACCTGAGCGTTCAATACTGCGATCTCCTGTGCTGGGTGAGATAATGTCCACCCCGAATCCGTGGCCCTCAGAATGAACCGTATTGGGAAACAAGGTCTTCGCAGATGGCGTTATTTCAGAGAACGTGGAACACAAAAACGAGGCGCCGATACCAAGGGCTGGAGGAGAAAGCGATGGGGCTGCCTGGGGCGCAGCTCATCCACTGCCATGTGCGCTCAGAGTAAAGCTGAAGAAGATAAAAATAAGTCCATGAAAGTCAAAATCGGACCGTGAGTCTATCCCACCTGAGTTTAGAGACCAGCTCAAGAAGAGACTTGAGTCACCAACATAAGAAGAGACACCAATGACGGGAGCTCAGATGGGCTGGAGGATGACATCATAATGAAGAGGGGATGGGGCGATAAGGACAGGGAGGAAAGGAAAGACCAGCAGACCAGCGGATGTCAGAAGAGGCTCTGGGCTCGTTCCCACGGGGACAGAAGATGGCACCGCGAGGTGAGATCCTGGACATAAGTGCGTGTCCTCCTCACCCCTCGCAATCCCGTTTTTCCTGAATGGCTGGTTTCAGGCACCTATTTCCTGCTGGACCTTGTAGGAAGGCTTCCTACTCCCTTTCCCAGCAGCCAGCCCAGCCTAGGACGGAGTGGTGCGCCTGCTTTATCGAGGCCTCGAAGCCACGGGCTGTTCTTCGGTACAAAGGGAGGCCTCTGCCCAGGCAAGATGCCCCTTGGCGTGAGCGTGGCCCTGAAGGCCGACCACCACCTGCGGCTGCAGGCCTACCTGCTCTGCCTGGAAGCCACGGCGAATGCATCTTGCCCCTGTCCTGTGGCTCAGAGCAGCGACCCAAGGGGCTCACCCTGGCCTCTTCCTCCAGTCGGGGCAGGAGTTGAAGCACGGACGTGCCAGTCAGCGGTGCCACTGGGCTGTCCCACACTGGCTTCCGGTACTGGAGTTCCTCCCCCTCCCCCCGGAGGGTGCTGGCTCTTGTTGTTTAGGGACAGTCGGGCAGGGTATCAAACCCAGCACCGCGCCCCCAGCAGATTCTTGTATCCTCCTGCACAGGGAGGGGAAACCTGCCCCCCCCCCCCACCATCTTTGGCCCTTCTCAGAACCAATTCTCTGCCGACCTGGAATTCTCTTCTCGGACACCACCAAGGCCAGAACCTCTGTGGGAACCATGTAAGCGCCATGGACTGCCAGCAGAACCTGGGCCACCGCCGGCCGCGGGGACTGGGCACCCCCCCCTCCATGAGCTGGAACCCAATGGTGTACCCTGGAAGAGTGCAGAGGTCCAAAGCTACTGCTGCTGTTTCTTCTTCTTTCTTTTTTTTAAGTAGCTGCTAGTGTTATTTTTCTACTTTCATGGAGACTTTCTAATTTGTATTTTCCGTTAAAAAGAAAAGACTGAACTGTACCTTGAATGGAGAATCACTAAGGTGAATGGAAGGGATGATGAAGTAAAAGAGCAGTTCATGAAGAAAGAAGGAAAATGTTAGCCTTGGGTTGCAAAATTGGAGGATCCCTTGGTCAAAATATTGACGCAAGAAAAGATGATGGGGGCTGAGCCCCGGCGGCGTAGTGGTTGTGCGCAGGACTGCGGCCCACTGGGATGGAGGTTCAATTCCAGCTCCACGGGGCAAAGGCTGGGCCTCCTACTCCCACCACCTGAGGGCAGTCCTGCCTAAAAAGAAAAAAAAAAGGATGATGGAAGAGGGATAGTGTCACTGTACGAAAAGAATGAGTTGATATTCAACCACTCCGAGAGACGGCATGGGATTCAGAACCGACGGAACGTAAGGAAGACGTCGAAGGTGCGCTGAAGCCATCAGTAGGAGACAGGGCTTCAAGCGCAGGTGGAACACTGTGTTAGTCCCTGGTAGACTAGAGAAACAAGTTCATAAACACGCATATGGATATAAGGGAAAGGTTTATTATATACACGTGAAATGGAACATTGCAAAAGCAGCCCAACCCCATCCAGTCATAAGTCCGCTGTTAGCCCATATATCTGATAGCAATCTATAAAGTCTCCTTCCGACTCACGAAGCACGTGCAATGACACCAGGACAATCACAGGCCAGTGGGTGCAGAGTCTGATGTGTCCAGCAGCAGTAGAAGCAGAAGCATCCCAGTGCTGGCAGGGGTATCCCCATGGCTCCTCATTTCTAGGGCTCAGGGTCCATCAGCAGTATCGAGTAGCAGTAGAAGTTTCTCAGCGCTGGTGGGGTCTCCCATGGCCTCCCAAGCATCTCAGCATCGGCAGGAGTCTCCACATGGCTTCTCTGACCCCAGAAATTTGGTTCCATCAGGGTAAGCCCATGTGGCTTCTCCTCTGGCTCCTACAGTCTCCAGAAATCAGGAACAGATCAGCATGCTGTTATTTCACTTTGTCAGTAGTTTGTCTCCATGGAAAATGAAGATGAACAAGTCCCTCTTCTCCAATTGGAAAATACCGTGAGACTTCCCATAATTCTCAGGAGGCTGTCTAACAGAGGCCTCATTGGCTATCTCCAGATTGACAGGCTAGACTCCACCCCTACACTTCCAATCATGAAATTGTTTTTTTGTTTTTTGGGCATCACTGCCCTCTAGTGGCCGTGGGAGCTACCCAGCGCTGCTCCTGAGAGCCGCTGCTGGATATGAACCGCCAAGCCTGCGGGCCGCAGTCCCACACTGAACCACTTACACCACCGGGGCTCAGCCCCCCAATCATGAAATTGACGTCAAGTACATGACCACCACAAACACCAATTGAAACATTTCAACAAGCCAATAATGCACTAGAAGCACTCAGTAGTTGTGGCAGTCATGTGCTTATGTTAATTTCATGATTGAAATGTAGGGGTGGAGTCTAGCCTGTTAATCTGGAGATAGCCATTGAGTAGCCAATGAGGCCTCTGTGTGGGCATGGCTTTCTCCTGATACATCTGGGAAGTCTCGAGATATTTCCCTCATGAAGATGAGAAGCTATCTTCCCCAGTTGTTGGGAGTTAGTTTCAGAGAGATAAATCACAGATAAGATAAGATGGCAGCATCTGAGAAGCTGGAAGAGCCGGCGGAGAGACCACACAGCTTTGTCCTGATGGAGCCAGACCTCTGAAGCTGGGGTGGCCACATGGAGACCTCTGCCAGTGATGTGTTGCTTCTGCTGTTGATGGACCCTGAGCCCTGGAAGGGAGGAGCGATGTGGAGACCCCTGCCAGCGCCGGGATTCTGCACCCACTCACCTGTGACTTTGTGAATCAGAAGGAGACTTTATAGACTGATTTCGGGCATATGGATTAATATCGAACTTATTACTTTCAACTGGACTGGGTTCAATGTTCTGTTCCTCTTGTGTATAAACCTTTTCCTTGTATCTATATGCCTGTCTATGAAATTTGTTCCTCTAGTCTACCTGGACTTACACAGTAGTCTATGCCAAGAAACTTGGAAGTTATCTCCCTGGATCCATATTTGTGCCCATTGCAAATAAATATGACCCCACAGGTGTGCAGGTTCTAGAATATTATCATGAATATCACTAGCAAGTCCAATGTTGCTGAAGATCATCCAGAAGTGGGTCTTGCAGCAGGACCTCAATAGGGAGCTGACAGAAACTCAAGCCAAGCTCCGAAAAATACACAAAGAGATATGGATCTTGGCTGAAGGTAGAGAATACCAGAAAGATGTTCCCTTGTTGTTTCATTGGCTCTGCAAAGACATTCAGCTGTGCGGATCATGACAAACCGTGGATCACATTGAGAAGCATGGGAATTCCAGAGCACTTACTTGTGCTCATATGAATACGCCAATCAAAGGCAGTTGTGCTAAAAGAACCCATGAATAAGGATGGTTTAAAATCAGGAAAGGTGTGTAACAGGATTGCATTTTTTCCCCACGTGGATCCCATCAGTAGGCTGAGCACATGACCTGAGAAGCTGGGCCACGTGAAGAAGAATGTGGCATCAGGACCGGAGGAAGGCTTATTAAACATCCGTGACATGCAGATGACACAAGCTTGCTGGTGGAATGTGAGGGGGACTCGAAGTACTTTGTGATGAAGATTAAGGATGGCCGCCTTCAGTATGGATTGTAACACAAAAGTAAATCCCCACATCGGGGCCGGTAGACAACAGATGGTCATTGGAGAAAAGATTTAAGTTGTCCAAGATTTAATTTCCCTTGGATCCACCATCCATGCTCATGGAACCGGCAGTCAAGAAATCAAGTGACATATTGCAGCGGGCACATCTGTTGGCAAGACCTCTTCAGAGGGTTGAAGTGCAAGGACGACATGTCGGAGACTCAGGTGCCTGCGTCTGACCCAAGCCCTGGCCTTCTCAATCACCACTTTCAGGTGGAAGTCGGACAGTGGGTGAGGAGAAGACATACATTCGACGCATCTCACCAGTTGGTGGGAAATATCGAAAGCACCACAGACTGTCTGGAGAGCAAACCCCTCTGTCTGGAACGCGTAGAGCCAGAGGTCTCCTTAGAAGGGGGGATGGCGAGGCTTCCTCTCATGTACTTTGGGCATGTTGTCAGGAAAGACCAGTCCCTGGAAGAGGGCATCCTGGGTAATGTGGAGGAGCAGTGACCAAGAGGATGAGTGACAACAAGCTCGCTTGATGCAGAGGCTGCGCTCGTTGACAAGGGGCTCAAAGATAGCAGTCCTGAGGTGGGCGCAGGACCAGACAGTGGCCCGTCCTGCTGAACGATGTTCTCTATTCACTGGAAATGACACCCTCGACAAAGCTTGCTGGTGACTTCAGAATCTAGGAGAGGCACAGATGCACCATCCCTTAGAGACTTTGAAGGAGGACATGGTCCCACCGATTGGGGACTCCTGGTCTCCAATGCCTTTCTGCTGGCAAGTAAGTTAAAGCCATCTCCTTTACACTTGGGTTTTTTTTTGGGGGGGGGGGGCATCACTGCTCTCTGGTGGTGGGAGTAGGAGGCCCAGTCCCACTGCTGGAATTGAACCTCCGTCCCAGTGGGCCGCAGTCCCGCGCACAACCACTACGCCACCGGGGCTCAGCCCTACACTTGGTTTGTTATCGCAACCCTAGAAAACTAATATACTCACCCCCTTCCTCCAGTAAGCTCCCTTGCCTAGTCTACAAACGGACAATGTCCTTCCTTCTGCTCACTCCGCTGTTTGTTGCAGGGGAAATGGAATCCATCAGAAGGGAAGTCCTTTCTGTTACCTCCCTCTCCCTGAAAACTGCCAAATACCCAGTAACATTTTCCAATCCTCCTGTTTCCTTTCTGGACCTATTTCCCTTTCTTCAGGACACCACCCCTGC
>PVJH01032064.1:0-23071 GCA_004026705.1 Nesogale talazaci
GCTTCCTACGGTGGTCCAGGCTTGTCTCTGCAGAAGGGACTGCAGCACCATCGCAAGCAGCAGCTCTAACGGGATGGTTTCCATCAGCTCTACATGAAGTTTCTAAGCCACCACAATTCCATGAAGTACAAAACAGGAAGGTCCAGGTCATGGGGACAGAAGGAGCCCAAGGGCGGCACCTTCCTATCCGGGTTGCTCCGGGAGCAGGGAAGTGGAGAAGGCCCTTTTCATTTTTGTTTTTTAACTGAGCCCCTCACGTCAATGTACAAAAGAATTATTCTGATTGATATTAAAGTGTATTGAAACAAAGTGATCTAAAAAGCAAATACTATTCTATGTGGGGGGAAGGGTAGGAGGGAGAATGAGTCCCTCAAAGCAGGAGGGGAGGCAGCTGGTGGAAGCTTCTGCAGCCGTGACCCCAGCGGGGGTCACTCACGCTGCTCCATTTTCACTTTTGGTGGTCTCAGGAAGGTTCGGTTTTTCTTCTCTTTCTTCCCCTTTGTGTTTGCTTGGAAATTCCGCCAGCTGTCCACTCGGCCATCTCGACTGCCCTCAAAGTTTTTCTGCCACTCCCTTTCTCGTTTGGCTTTTCCTTGAGCTTCAATCCCTTCTTCCCTTTGCCGTTTCCTTTCATGCATCTCTTTGGCCTCTCTTTCTTTCCTTTTAATTTCCAGTTCAGCAAAGAGTTTCATGGTCTGTTTATACACTGCTTGTTTGAACAGCTCGGGATGGTCCTCCTCCACGCTGGTAGATTTCCCTTCCTTCTTCAATTGCTTTTTGTCTCGCTCTTTCAGTGTGTTCCACGTATTCTTTTCCTGCCTGAATTACATCCAGGGCCCTCTTCTTGTGCTCCTGATCCAGTAGCAACTTGTAAGCTTTGTCCACAGCTTCAAAAGCCTTTTGTGCTCTGCCCGCATCGTCTTGGTTTTTGTCAGGATGCACCAATATCGACAACTGCCGAAACCTCTTTTTTATATCTTCATCTGTCACATCAGGATCTATTTGAAGACCCTCAAATGGGTTCAAACTGAAGTAGGAGGATCCAGGTCGGCTCAGTCTTTCAATCTGATTTTTGGATGTTAAAACTGAGGCTCTCTTCTCTATTTGTTTGACCCCACTATAGAAGGTCATAAACGCCTCCTCCGTGCTGCCGCCGCCGCCCCCCCGCCCCCAAGCCCCGCTCTCCCCCAAAGTCGCCATTTCCCCAGCCAGGCCGCGGCCTCACATGGTTCCCTGTGCGCCGACGCTCTGGCCCCCAACAAAAGTAATTTTATGGTTGGGTTTCACCTTAACATAAGGACCTGTATTAAAGGGCTGCTGTATTAGGAAGATTCAGAACCAGTGATCTCCACCTGTGAGGATCTAAGGTCGATGGAAAATTAGGACTGCCACATTGGATCGCACAGATCATCCTGTACTATCCAGGGACCTGCCCCTTCCACAGCTTGAAAAAGTAGACAGGGTCCCAGGAAAGGTCACCTGATCTACCCAGTAGTTTAGAACAGATCGAACCTTCAAACAAATCTAAACTTCTGTGGGCCTTTGTGTAATTAAAGATAGAGGATGTACACTTTCTCTCATTACAGTTACTATCTGTTGAAGCGCTAGCAGGGTCATATCCTAAATTAAGAGAGTACTAAGGAACAGAATGATGAAAACTATATCTGGCTTGAGCACTTAAAACATGCTAATAATTCACAGTAAATGGTTTATGCTCCAAATTACACTTCTGGGTCAGTTCTTAGGAGGACAGCCCTTTGAGGAGCATCAGGTAGACCTGATGGGATTGTGCTTGTGCTTGTGTTTGAGTCATTAACCCTAGAAATAAGCATGAAGGACGACCTGACCATTTTTGTAAGATAGGTCCTTGAACAAATGTCTTTGGATGTTTCTAGTGGCTAGCCCCCTAGTGCCAGGGGGCGGAAGAAACGAAATCATTCTAGGCAATATTATAAATTATGGTTTGCATTTCAATTGAAACACTGTAGCCTCCCAATCTTTTAATAGATGTTCCCAGTTAAATCACAAGACGTTCCATGACTTCTGTAAAAAGCAGGGGCACACTATATTGGTGCCCATGTGCTTAGCTCTAAACTGTCTAGACAAAGAGGTGGTGGAGGTAGGTATCAGTTAATTTGCAGACCTAAAACTCAACTGAAAGTCAGTCACAGATAGCCTCTCTTCTATAAGTTATGGAAATTGTTGAAATGACAGAAATAAACTAATTTATCTTGATCTGTTTTCCTTGTTCTCTTAAAAACAGCTACCATCCCATTTTTTTGTTTGTTTGTTTAGAACCATCTAAGTCCAAAAGCATGAATCTATGTCCCTTTTAAGTTTGGAAATACATAAATCTAGGTGTATGGCTGCATAATATATTGTATGTGGGAGAAAAACATCAACCCAGCTGCCAGGAACAATGACGAAATAAAGTAGGTGAGGAAAATGTTCAGGATTCGTCCTTGGTGCTGCTGTTTGGCGCTCTGGTTGGTGCTGACCCACAGGGACCCAGGCAAACCGGCAGGAAACACATCCTGACCTCGGGTCATGCACACCGTCGCTACTATGTTTAAGTCCATTGGTGCAGCCATCGTGTTGAGAGTCTTCCACTAGTTTGCCCACTCTCTCCTTGACTAAGTTTGAGGTCTTTCAGGGACTGATCCCTTCCAGTGACATACCCAAAGTGTTTAAGACACAGCCTCCCCATCCTTGCTTCTTAGGGACATTCTGAGTGTACTTCTGGTGGGGTCTGCCTCATTTTCTCCCCTAACACCATATTTTAAAGGCACGTTCTTTGGTCTTCCTTATTCTTTGCCCAACTTTTGCCTGTGTGCATCAGAACTGATGGAAAAATGCTCTGATGTGGCTCAGACCCACGTTAGTCTTTGCTTCTTAACATTTTAAAGAGATTTTGTGCAATACAACAGCTCTCTTGAGTTGCTAACCAGTATTTATTTCCACAAGCATTGATTATGAATCCAAGTGAAATGAAATCCTAGACAACTTCAATCTTTTCTCCATTTGTTGTCTATTCGTCCAGTTATGAAGATTTTTGCCTTCTCAGTTGTCTAGTGCTGATGATTGAGATATTAAGAAAAAGCTATAGACACAGGATTATTGGTTATTGGAATGGCCATAAGTGTTAAGTTATGTGGGGGGGCTTCAAAAATCCATTATAAAATGATAATGGAATTTCTCCCCATGAACTTTTTGAAGCACCATCACATGCATCACTGTAAATATATGGCTGGTGAATTGTGTAGTAACACAGCATCTAGTAATCCTATTTTGTCTCCAACTGGATCAAAATGATTAATTGATGCTTGAAACATATATTAACTTGTCATCTTATTGAACCGATATACTGAGTTTTACCCCATAACATGAAAAAAATACTTTTTTAAGAATCATATTAGAATCATGTGCCAATACAATTGTGTTTACACTGAGAAAAACTCATGCAAAGACCTGGCAAAAATTAGATAAACATGATGAACTTCAAGCAAAAACTTATCAGATAAATCAAGGTCTGTCTTCCTACCAAAAAAACAAGTCCTGATTTCATTATCTTAAATAACCTTTTAAAAAGTTAATTACTCACTGTTATGTTGACAAAGTGAATTGTTGCCTAATTTTATGATTCCACAATGTTCAAGATTGTTAGCACATACACACATGCCACTGAGTGACCCTCAACTGATTTCAATCCTGTTCAGAGGCTGTAAATCCATACAGGAGCAGATGGCCTTATCTTTTTTTCCTGGTGGGGCTTCAATGCTGTAACATTTTATATATTTGGATCCAATTCTATTACATTTATGGAGAAGCAAGCAATTAAACTTTTTTTCTCCCATCTACGGTATGGTTAGCTAACAATATTTTCAAATTCTAAAGGGGATCCAATTGGTTCTAATTTAGTCACAGTTTTGATTTCAATATTCGGAAATACTCAGATATTGACTAAATGAACTGTTATTTGTATCCCGCCAGCAGCTGAGGAACTGTTTCCATCCCAGATGTATATCTTCTTAAAAAGTACCACATGGATCTGGAAAGTACAAACCAATGTAAACACTGGTAACTGCACAATGTATCAGACTCCCTTTGTGCGTTCTCTCCTGATCCGCAGTTAGGAACATAAGCCACATATGTTTACCAAATTGAAACAAAGAAATCATTGGACAGCTATGTTCAAATCAAGGATCTGTTTCCAGTTACAAGTAACAGAATACAATATAACCAGCCTTCCCAAATTGCTGAGAGGGGGGAAAAAAAAAGGTTAAAAGTTTGAATAAGTACATGCTGAATTTAAGTGTAAATTTTCAACCATAAGTAAAAAGATGTGTACAGCACCTTGAATTGGTAAATAATAATCAAAATAAATAGTTTATACTGAGGCATCTTAATATTATATATTGATATTTGTCACTTGTCTAGAAATTTCAATAGTAATAGTGAATCAAATTATAAATGAAGCTGATCTCATTTTCAAGATTTTACTATTTTTTATTTATTTAGCCCAAAACTATAAGGCTTCAAAAAGTTCCTGGGAAAGTGGAATGAAAAGACCATGGATTTTCCCACAAACATTTTTTTAAATCATTTTATTGGCGACTCTGACAGACCATATCACCATCCATCCATCCATCCATCCATCCATCCATCCATCCATCCATCCATCCATTGTGTCAAGCACATTTGTACATATGTTGCTATCATCATTTTCAAAACATTTTTAATTGCCCTTGTCTACTGTGTATCTATTATATGGCAGGCTATATGTGCTAGTGGCTCTGCAAAGGTGAGCAGAACAACCTACGTTCTAAAAATGACCACGGTATAGTAAGTGAAGATATAAATGTAAATAAATAATTGATATATTCCGTCTCATAGTTAAAAGAAGCAGTAGCCATCACCTAAGTTGAATAGGGGAGCAAATGTCTCTAGCCTATTCTGAATCCTCTATTTGATTCACCTAAGACAGTGGTTCTCAACCTTCCTAATGCCATGTGACCCTTTAATACAGTTTCTCATGTTGTAGTGACCATACAGCCATAATTATTTTTGTTGCTACTTCATAACTATAATTTTGCTGCTGTTATGAATCGGGTGACCCCTGTGAAAGAGTCATTTTACCTCTAAAGTAAAGTGACTAGATTTTAAACAGGGCACCATTAACAGGGGGATGGGGGGGGTTCTTGATTAAAAATTTGGTCTATATGGAACAACAAAAATGTTCATAGAATGGAAAAATAGTATTATAATATATTTATTTTAATTTTAAAACACCGCGGGACATTGTTAAATTATTTTTTAAAAAGAGAGAGAGAGAGAGAGAGAGAGAGAGAGAGAGACGTCTGGTCACTTTACTAATGGGTTTGCAATCCAGAGGCTGAGAACTGTGGATCTAAAGGATCAACTTGAGACCCAAAGACCTAATAGAAATTCTTATAGATGGAAAAATTTAACTAACATGGTTAATATAAAAAATCGTACAGGCTATCTGCCTGTCTTGGTCCTGTAACAGAAATATCACAAGGAAATGGCTTTACTAAGCAAATTTATGTTTGCACTGTTTCAAACCCCACACCAAGCCTACAGCCATCAAGTCCATTCCAACCCATCATGGAGCTTTATCAGAGGGTTTCCAAGGCTGTTTCACGGAAACAGACTGCCTCTTCTTTCTTCCTGAGCTTGGCTGGTGGGTTCAACCTGCTGACCATCCAATTAGCAGTCTAATGCTTAACACACTGTACCACCACGCAAAGTGTCCTAACTCACGGCACAGCTCCAGGGGGCATTTCTCTCTCTCTTGCCTCTGGAAGAAGGTCTTTGTGTCTTCTGAGCTTTTGCTCCTTGGAGCTCTTCATGTGGTAGGATCGCTCCCTGTCCCTATACTCTGCTTCCTTCTCTTCTTTAAATCTCTTCTCTATCACAAAACAAAGAAACCTTCGTGATTCCAGGCTACTAAGCCAAAAGGTCGACAGTTCAAATCTACCACCACTCCATGAGAGAAAGATGTAACAATCTGTTTCCATGAAGATTTACAGCGTTGGAAACCACATGGATCAATTCTACTCTGTCCTACAGTCACTATTATTCTGAATTAACTAGATGGCAAGCTGTTTGGTGCTTTTACTTAGGTTTCAAAAGAGCTGGTTTAAGACATCCCCTATGCTAATCCTGTCTCTTTAGCATATCAAAGACAACCCATTCTCAAATGGAATTAGAGATACTACTACTCCACCTGAAATTCTAAACAGACACAGAAAAACGTGTGTGTGTGTATGTGTGTGTGCACACATGCACATGCACACGCGCACACGCGCACACACGCACACAGACAACACTCCTAATCTTATTACTCAACAGAATTAACAACTTTACAAGGTGCGTTCTGGATTGATAGTCATAAGAGTAACAGCAGATCTGGGAGCAATTGTGTAGCTAATTTGATCACTATCGACAGATGAGATAATCCGACTCAAAAAGAAAAAAGAGCAGCAGACCCTCCTCATTCTCTATGGAAGAATTTTCATGTAAGGTTATCATTTTTCTAAAACATTATTTTGGTACTTTGCGGATCAACATGTGTTTGTGTAGTTTGCATAAATAAGATTTGGTAAATAACCTGATTTTCTGGGAATTGATCCAAGTGAAACCTCTACTCTTTTGAAGTTCCTCCCATAGTGATTCTTAAGGAGGATTCGGCTTTTTTGAAGTCCCACTGAAGTATTTAGTGGCTTGCTTTGTTAATCCAAGAGAGACTTTAGGGCTACATTTAACAGAGAACAGATGGCTTCTTTTCTAACGTCCTCCGTGTCCATTATAATAATGCATCCAAAAATAGCTAATCATGTCACATTAGATGGACACATTTGAACAAACTGACTACAGTACCAGCGAATATAGATTTCCATGTCTGCTTAATAGCAATCTGTAAGACTCAAGCTATCCTCTGGTTACTCTGGTCAGAAGGTATAGGTTCTTTTATAGGTTAGGACATTTTATGTATTTCAATGTGGAACAGAGATTCAAAACATAGAAATTGTTTCTAGCAAGAGGTTCTTTTACTTTTGTAGAATCCAGGAAAAATCCAAATCTTTTCATAGACTGAATTGAGAAAGTTAAAATTTATTAAGGAAGCTGCATCGTTTGGCACTTTTTGCTACCATGCTATCTGTGAATAGGGTCATGATTTTATATTCAATAATCCACACACCTGTTGATTCAACTCAATAACTCATATACATTCTGATTGAACCCCACCACTGTGATCCTCTGAATGTGCCTTTACTTCTCCCACTTCCTCTGTGTATTTCCTGTTTCCATTTCACCTTCTTTCCTAACCCTCTGAACTTTGTCCTTGAGTAAGTGCAGCTTTTCTGTCATCTTAAATGGTTAATTATTCTAACTCGGAGGTTGAGTTCCGTTTCAGATGTAATGGGTAATGGTCATAATCTCGGGGGCCCTATCCAAGCAGTAAGCCTGAGCTCATTTATGATTTGAGTTCTGTTCCATATTTTTTTTCCACTCTTCCCCAGTGTGATCATTTCAGAGCAATTGGTAGTCATAGTTGAGTAGCCTCTAGCTCTTATGTTCTCAGAGTAATGGAGAGTCATGTCTCTAGGCCCCTTTGGTTCAATAAGCTAATGGCGTCTGTGTAGTTTTTATTGTCATCAGTTGTCTTTCCTCTGGATGAAGACAGGCCAAGAGTTCCACCTTACCTAGCTGCTCTCGAGATGTTTAAGATCCTACTTCCTTCACAACTGTTTAGGGTGTAGAACATGACCTTTGTGAACTATGCTATGCCAGTTGTCCTTTGTGCTGCCCCCCCCCCACATAAGACCCTGTTTTTCAGGCCCAGGAATTTGTTTCCTTAAGATGTTTGGTTATATCAAGCAATTTGTTCCTCCAGGTGTTGGGTTTACTCAAAGACTTTTGAGTCTGTCCCCTGCAGGCTCCACCACATTCGTGGATATATTTGCCACAAAAGTAAATGTGGCAGGTGTTCTTGTTGTTACGTGCCAACTCATAGTGATTCAATGCAGAACAGAACAAAACACCACCCAGTCCTGCGCCAAACTCACCATTTTCCCTATGTTTGAACCAATTGTTGCAGCCACTATGAAAATCCATCTCGTCAATGATGGGTGATGTATAGACATATATAAATATCCTCTGCCAACTTAACATGTATTTATGGAATACATCCATTCTGCCTCTCCCAGGGTTCAGCCTGTGTGTCTATCCAAACATCAACTCGTGGCCCCTCCCTTTTGCAATATTTTTGGCAAGTACTTTTGAAGTATTATTACCCTTATATCACTTAGGGTGTGGGGAGCAGATTTGGGATTTGAACCCACGTCTGTCTGATATCAGAACCCACATTTTACTACTGCTGCCTGTAGCTAGAATTCTTTTTATAAAAAAAGAATAGCATCTTTATTTTATTTGTTTCACATTCTTACATACATATGGACATGTCAAAAAACATTAAGAATGTTTATCTCTAGGTAACTACCCAGATTTACAGACAATTTTTGATATGTATGTTCCTTTTATAACAGGTAGGTAGTTATAAAATATTTTCTTTTTTGGGGAGGGGGGGCATCACTGCTCTCCGGTGGTGGGAGTAGGAGGCCCAGCCCCACTGTTGGAATTGAACCTCCGTCCCAGTGGGCCGCAGTCCCGCACACAACCACTACGCCACCGGGGCTCAGCCCTCAGTTATAAAATATTTCCCTTGCTTTATTAAGCTCAGAAATCTTGACTATGAACTTCATTTTAAAGGCATATGTGTAAAAGAAAGGGACGGTAGTTGGTGTACCTCTTAATCTCAATTTCTTCATCTTTAACGTAAGAGTAATAATTCAGTAGCAATTTTTATGAGGAGTAAATGGGGTAATAATTGTAAAACTCTCAACACAAGACCTGGCACGTAGCTTCCTATGAACAATAATGGTTAGTAGAAATTTTGCTCTTTCAGTGTGTCTTATCCCCCCCTTCCAGAACACACACTCAGGATCATCACGTTACCATCATCATCACAGATTTCATCATCATCATCACCATCATCACACCATTAACTCTGTTCCTTTCTAAAGCTGCCCTTTTGCCAAGGGCTCCACCAGGTGGCACACCCACAAAAACAACACTGGGTTTAGCCATGTTCTTTTTCTTGCCCTTGACTTTCCAATGACCCTGGAGAAGGGCTAACAATCTTTTTAACCTCATGTGACACACATTAGGAAGTTCTAAACCCATATTCTACTTTGCAATTCATTCTTTTACATATTCATTTATTCAACAAACCTCAATGAAGAGGATTTTGTCTGGGGATATCATGGTGAACAGTATGCCCCAGCCTTGCAAACTCTTATCACTGGAGATTGAGGTGAACAAATAAGCAATTGTTACACAGAATGATAAATACTACTTACTAGGTCAATGTCAGGTGTTATGGACACAGAAGAGGAAAGGTTACTCAGCCTGGAGAGTTATATGAGCAGAATCCATACAGGAAATGACCTGTGAACTGAGCCTGGACGAAACAGAGAAGAGTGTTGCAGGTAGGGAAAATGTGGGCCCATGTAAATATTTGGAGAACAGAAAGCGCTCTGGAGAAGTGTAGATTGTCTGGAAGTACTGTAGTGTGCAATAAGAATAGTTTGAAAGGTGAGGCTGAACAAAGGCAGAGGCCAGATTGTGAAATTTTATATTAACATCCTTGAGAATTTGGACCGAATCTTGAAACAAAGAGGAGCCATGGCTGGTTTATGCTGAGAAGTGCAGCATAGAGCAAATATCAATGGGGACATAAACACTCATGGGGAATTCTCAGTCTGAGGTTCTTGGGGATGTTTGGAGAATGTGCTGTCACAGTGACTATAGGTAAAATTGTTAGCGGGATGTGCATTTGGAAGGAAGAGAAGCAAGACAGAATTCACGGCTTTGTTAAATCCTTAAAGGCCACAATTGTTTGAAGAAATGTTAAAAACCCACCGTTCTAGGGGCAGAAACTTACAGAGCAGGAGTTTCAGATCTGCCACAAAAAGCCCTTCTAACTTGGCGAATATCTTTTAAGAAAATTTTCTCACTCCTTCCCCTGAGTTACCAAACTCTCCGCTCCACCCTAACTCACTGACGTGTTATTCCTGGCCCCTTTCCCACCCAAATGCTGCTTCCTCGCTCATGGAACGGGCCTTTGGTGCCAACCCTTAATAAGTGTCCACCCCAGGGGCTAAGAATAGACAAAGTGTCCTAGCGACTTGAAAATTAGGTAACATCTGAAGGATGAACTCTACAGTGACTACAAGATTCATTCTAATCATTTGAGCAACACAGATAATAAATAAACAGTTTCCCTCTGGAGTTGAGGAGAAGGTGCTTCTGTAAAGCAGAATGACTGTCTACTGTTCATAACCACTAGGGCAGAGAACCATGATAAACCCAAGATGAACATTCTTCCGGGTTTGTATGCTCTGCTTTTCAGCATCTCTCCTATCAGCTACTCCAAATATGCCAATGCTATTAGATACGGTGCCCTTCCTCAAGCAAATAGACTTTGTTCTATTTATTTCTCTCTAATACACTTTTCTGGATTTGTATATGATGTGCTCGTCTATGAGTTTTCACGTGATATTAGTGTGTGTCAACTCTAACCTTTCTGGGAAGTTCTTTCCTCTGTAAACGGAGGTTGGATGAAGAATCTGTACATTGCTTTTCAGTCATGGTGACTGGACACAGATATCCTCATGGCAGCTATTTATTATTCCAGTTCCTCTCAAGGGTTGCTGGGTACTTTCTCTAAACCCTTCTCTCAACAAACTGATTCAATGAAAGGATGAAATAGTGGAAGTGCTCCCATATCTGTTCCAAGATATGCGGGAAACAACTACCTGGTCAACTGATGGGAAAGGAACGGTGTTTGTGCTCCTTCTAAGGAAAGCTCAATGCAGGAATTGTACAGCAGAATTAGTAACACCATTGAAGAGCCTGGTGGTACAGTAAGTGAAGCTAGGGCTGCTAACCAGAAGTTGGTGATTGGAGCCCACGGACATCACACAGGAGAAAGATGAGGCTTCCTTAAAGAAGCATAGCTTTGAGAACACTGTAACGCATTTTTACTCTGCCCTTTAGAGTCTTTATAAGTCCAAATAAAGTGAAAGGTAGTGGAGTTTTACCCTTACTCTCACACACAAAATTTTGCTGAAGATAATGCAAACATAGTGGTGGCAATATATCAACAGAGGACTGCCAGAAATTCAAACCAGATTCAGGAGAGGATGTAGAATGAGGAATATTATTGCTAACATCAACTGGGCCTTGGCTTAAAGCAAGGAATAAAAGAAATATGTTTATTTGTACTTTATTTGACTGCCTGGTTCAGAACAAATTATGGATAACACTGTAAAGAATGGGAATTAGAGAACACTTCATTGTGCTCAGGTGGAGACTGTACATAGAACAAGAAGCAATCATTTATCTTGAATAAGGAGATACTGCATGCCTTAAAATTGGGAGGAGTAGGGCTGAGCCCCGGTGGCGTAGTGGTTGTGCGCAGGACTGAGGCCCACTGGGATGGAGGTTCAATTCCAGCAGTGGGGCTGGGCCTCCTACTCCCACTGCCGGAGAGCAGTGATGCCCCCCCAAAAAAAAATTGGGAGGAGTCTATGTCAGGTTGCAGCTTCTCGCCGTACTCAATCAATCTGTATACTGATCAAATAAAAAGAGTCTTTATGAAGAAAAACACAGCTTCAAGTATGAGGAAGATTCAATAAAAAATTACCTGGATATGCAAATGAAACAACTTAGCTCGGTGAAAGTGAAATGTTCTAGAAGAACTTACTAATAAAGATCAAATGTTGCATTCTTTAGTAAAAGCGATACTTCCATATCAGTGAACCAAGAACCCTTACAAAGTGTACCGACAAGCAACACCCTGATAAAGGAAGAAAGGATTGCAGGTTGCTCAGGATTGGGTCAGCTCTCAATGCTTTTGGAAGCAGTAGGCAAGAAATCAAATGATATATTGCATTGAGTCTTTTTGTTGCAAAAGGCCTCTTGAGAGTGCTCAAAAGCAAAGATGTCACTCAGAGGATTAATGTACATCTGACTCAAGTCAAACTCTTTTCAATTACTCATCTGAATGTAAAAACTGACTAGTGAGTAAAAGGCAATCAGTGCCCTGAAATAATGGCATTGGAGAAGAATATTACAAGAATTAACAAATGGATTACAAAAAAAACTAACAAATCTGTCTTGGAAGAAGTATAGCCAGACTGCACCTTAGAAGCAAGGATAAAGAGATTTTGTGTCATGAATTTTCAAAATGTCATCAGGAGGGACCAGTTTCTGGAGAAAGGCATCAATCATGCTCGGCCTCATGGATTGAAAGATGTTCCTCCAAACTGTGTCAAGTTGACTGAGGAGCTACGGAGGGATATAAATTGGCAGATCTGTTGTAATGCAGTGATCCACCATGATGTAGTCTGATGTGACCAGTTGTAAGATTAGAGTGTTAGCAGTACCATTTACCCAGGCTACAACCCCAAGCTAAACAAGCTAACATGAAGGATAATTTACTTAGCATGTGGCCCGGGTCTTCTTTTCTTTTTTTTAAGAGATAAAAGAGAAAGAATTGAACAGAGTGGAACCTCAATGCCATCAAGAAAGAAGAGCCAGGAGCAGAATATATCCTTTGTACCAAGGGTCTCTTAGAACCAAATAGACCCAAAAGAAGATTCAGCCCCAAATACATGGGCATGTATAAGAGACACTGGACCCACAATGTGAAAAGGAGATAAGTCCATCCCCAGAAGCAAAAGAGAGAGAAAACCTTCCTAGAGCTGGTACCATGACTTCAGACTTCTAACCTCCTAAGCTGAGATGTTAAAACCATCCAATTGTATGTCTGTGAGAGTAGCATGAGCCCTTAGTAAAGTAAGTCCTCTGTAAAAGAGGCAGACTCTCCATGAGATGCATGGATTGGCCCAGGGGCTGTAACAATAGCCTCAAGCGTACAATTGAGAAGGTCACACAGGACAGGGAGTGTTCTCTGTGTTGTCCATAGAGTCAATATGAGGTGGCAATGACTTGATGGCACCCAATAACAACCACAAATACACCAACCCTTTTTCTACATGTTAATAGAATACTGACTCTTAGGGACCCTCGCTGGGTTTCCAAGACAGTAACTGTTTATAGGAGTAGGAAACCAAGTCTTTTTCCCTGTGAGCTGCTGGTGGTTTTGAACAGCCAACCATGTGGCTCGCAGCCCAGCGAGTCACCACTACATCCCCAGGGACCCTTAAAAGAGAAGAGCACCTACTATTACTTACCCAATACAGTCAGATAGAGCTTGAATTGTCAAACTGCTGTGAAGAAGCAGATAGTAAATGTGGAAGGTTTTGTGACCCATAAGGTCTCTGTCACAACTATGCTCCTCTTTCACTGATACACATACACAGTCATTGACAATTGGCCAACAGACGCATACAGCTAGATTTCAATAGAACTTTATTTACAAAGACTGAAGGGAAGTTGGGTTTGATCCCTGGGCCATCATTTTCTGGCCCTGGAAATAGAAAACCAGGAGATCTAGAAACTGGAGATAGGAAAGCTTAATCCCATTGTCTTTCTTTCTAAATGTTAGGTGCTGGGTACTTTCTTGGTCATTGGCTTCACTGTTGCTGTCCTTGCTGATTTCATGTCAAACAAAATCCAGGTGGTTATTATAGCCACAGCAGCCCCCAAGGATCCATGTAGCTGACTGGAAATTCTGAAGGAACAGGATCTTGCAGCTTGTGCAGACTCGAACACAGATAAGGCAACTTGATTATCTGGCACAGCACTTAATAAGTGGCCTCATCAGCAGGTTATTTAGAAAATGAATTCATAGATGGGGGAACAGTTGAACAGTTAGTTTCCTGAGACAGAGAATTAATGGGAGGAGGAAAGAAAGAAGGGGAGGAAAGAAAGATTGATTGAATAGCAAACCAATTTCTGAGATCTACTGTGCAAACCTACCCAGCTGGGTACTTTATCGTGAATTTGTGTTGCAAATTGCAGATGCCTAGCTCTGGAAGCCAAGAAAAAGAAAGGGCAGTTATCCTATGCCAAAACACTCTCATGGATCTCAAGTAACTTACATGACTTCATTTGTGTGTGTGTGTGGGGGGGGTGGAGGGGGGATCATTATATATCCCTCTTCCAAAATAATTTTTGAGAAACAGAAAGCCATTTTACCTAGATTCCCAGCACAAAACAAATATTTGGGGATTAAAAATAGTAACAATATTAAGAGAACAATCTCTGCCTTTTCATTTTGCCGGCTCTATGAAAGCGATCATGTCTCCATTCAGCCCACAAACCTGTTTTAACAGTAACACTGATCAGATTCAGTGAATCTTAATATTTTGGCATACTTCAATAAAGAAGATATCTGTTTCCAGTTGTAAGACATGTTTAATTGGACCCCATCCAATGGCAATGCAAGCATAAACCAACCTTACCCCTTGTTACATTTAGTTCTGTCTGACAGGGTTGTTGCATCCCACTAAAATATGCGAACATGGTCATCCCAGCACTTTTACTAGCATGACATCTTTTTCAAAAATCGTTCACATTTTGATGATAATCTCTGATCAAAAGAAGACCCAATTGCCAAGCCCAGGCTGGGATTTACATACAATTTTCTTAACAGTTATATATACTGTTCCCTTTAGTATATATTCCTGAAATTTTAAGGAAGGGGACATTGGAGACTTTGCTTTTAGAACTGAGATTTGTTTTCTATTTTTTATGTGGACAGTTTTCAAAAGGGCATCAAGCTTCCATTGAGAGAAAGACCATTGGTAGCAGAGGGGATAGGGAATTTGTCCTCCAAAGGAAAGAAGGGCTCATTTCAAAGTGCCCCTCAAGTTTCTGGCAGGTTTTGTAGACATAGTTGCGGCTCTGCTATGTTCATTCTTCTCAGGATCTGTGGACCAGTCATTAAAGTAGTGGAGCAGGGAAGGCCAGATAGAAAGCTGTTCCTTAAAGGGAAGGCCTTCTTGCCACAGCTTTCCCTGCTTTACATCATGCATCTAGTGCCCCGTAAATGTAAGCCAACCTTATGCCAGCCACTTTTTTGTGAATGTGTTTTGATTGCTTCCAGATCAAAAGTTTGGTCATTATATATGCCATTTACCAAATGGTCTCCTAACATCCTTGAGGCTATTCTGGGAGATAAAATGCCCACCTGTAGTCTGGCTGGGAAAACTAAAAAGTATAGGCAAGTTGCGGTACTTCCAGAAGGTTGCAAGAATTTTTATCATAGCTCTGGTGTAGCCCCAGCCTCATTACCAGTGTGTGGCTGGCTTCTCTGTCTGGAAATGAAAGCCATGCTGACAGAAATTGGGTCCAAATCATCTCAGCATCCTCAGTGCCTTCAAAAAAACCTGTCTGATCGATTATGTTTAGTAGATGTCTGGATATGTTTGTTTTTGTTTTGTTTCATTTTTGCTTTGTTAATAAGGGAGTGAAGGAATGCTGTCTTGTGCTCGCCCCCCCCCAAAAAAAATGTGCATCTAGCATTTTCTTCATTCATCTGTTATTAGAAACAACAGTTTGGAATTTTAAAAAAACACCCAGAGTAATGCATTAAGATTAGTTCTACTGGTTAAGCAGAAATTGAATAATCTTATTTTAGGGATGTGATAGAAAAGATTGCTTTTTGGCATTTGGATTAAGCTATAGAGATAAATAGGTAGATAGAAAGACAGGCAGACAGACAGAAAGACAGGAACTTTGCAATATGAGTAACCTCAAGTGTCTAGTGTCTTTAGATTTTAATCTAAAATTCTTTTAGGCATGATCATTCTGTTACGGATATCCCTGAGACAAAGGAACAAGAAGAAATCTAAAATAAATGGCCAGGAGGTTGTAGAATACCTGATGGGGGTAGGGCAAGTACAATGTAGCTGAGAGGAAGTACAGAGAGCTGAATGAAGGTTCAACATGATAGTGGGACAGGAGGAAAGTAAAAGGAAATAGAGGAAAGAACTAGAAGGCAAAAGACATTTATAGAGGTGTAAACATAGGCATGCACATATGTAAATATATTACTGCATAACAATAGGGATATAAGTCTATGTACTTATATGTATAGGTATATGTATAGGTATGTTTATAGGTATATAGTAACCTATACTTAACAGATGGACATTGGACCTCTACTGAAGTTCTCCCTCAATGCAAATGTTGTTTTAATAACATGGCACCCTGTGATGCTCACCTTTTCAACAGATCAACAGATCACAAAATGGGTGCATAATATAGTGTGGTAAAGAAAGCTGATGGTACCCAGCTATTAGAAGATATAGCATCTGGGGTTGTAAGGGCTTAAACTTAAACAAGTGGCCATCTAACAGAGAAGCACGAAAGCCCATATGGAAGAATCTCACCAACCAGTGTGATCACAAGTTGTCTCTGGGATCAAGTATCAGGCATCAGAAGACTCAAAACAAACAACCATTTAAATGTGAGCAAGGTGGGTTGTAGTAGAGACCCAATACCCAACTGTAGACAATTGGACATCCCCTCAAAGAAGGGTTACAAGGAAGAAACAAGCCACCCAAGGTGTAGAACAAAACACACCTTATTTAATGCTCCTACCCCCCCACCCCCAACCCCACTATTATGATCCCTGGTCTATCTTACAAGTCTGATACAGATAAGAGCTCTTGACACACATAATCCAGGATAGGGAAACCACTCAGGACCAATAATAAGAGTATTGATATCATGAAGGTAGGGATACTGAGAAGAGGGAAAAAGGAGGAATCAATCTCAATGGTCAATGTACAACTCACCCACAAGGGAGATGAACAACAGAAACATGGGCAAATGGAGAGACAGCAGATGGTATATGATATGAAAATTAAAATAATGTGTAAATTATCAAGGGTTCATGAGAGTGGGGGAGGGAACGGGAAAAAAGAACTGATACCAAGGACTCAAGTAGAAAGAAAATGTTTTGGGAATGATGATGGCAATATATGTAAAAGTGTGCTTGAGAAAATTGATGTATGGATTGTTATATGATCTGTAAGAGCCCCCAGTAAAATGATTTATTAAAATAAAAAAGAATATCCCTGAAAAAATGGTATTCTAGATTCCTATTAAATGACAAGTGAGAATGAAGATTTTAAAACATATAGACATGCAAATTTCTTCTGAGATCTCCACTACTGACTTGAGGTCATTTTTGTGTGTGTTTCAAAGGAATGGACCAACACAGGGCCTATAGCAATGGACTCACACAGAGGATGACTCAGGACCTGGCGTGTTTCATTCTGTGCTGTATAGGGTTGTGTTGCATATAGTGTTTACAACCAACTCAGTGGTGCCTACCAACAACAACATATTTTACCAGAGCCCGGGTGCCAATCTCAGAAACCTGTAGGAATGGTCTTTTTTCTCCTAGAAGGTGGCTATGCGTTGGAACCAATTCAATGCAATGAGTTCAGGGTTTTGTTGTTGCTGTGTTATTTTTTTAGCTTTTTACTTTACACAGCATGACATCCTTCTCCAGGGCCTGATTTCTGCAGATGACTTGTCCAAAGTCTGTAACTTGAAGTTTTGCCCTCCTTGCTTCTAAGGAGCATTCTGGCTCTACTTCATCCAAGCCAAATGTACTTGTTCTTCTAGCACTCCATGAATTAGTCAGTATTCTTCTTCATTGCCGTAAAACAAATGCATCAATCCTTCTTTAGGCTGCCAACTGATCGTATAGGTTTGGGGTACATCTGAGGCCACTGAAAATATGATGACTTGGCTGAGCCCTGGTGGTGCAATGGTTGTGTGCGGGACTGCGGGCCACTGACTTGATGGTTCAAATCCAGCAGCAGCCTTGCAGGAGCAAGGCCAGGCCTCCCACTCCCACCAGAAGGCAGTGATGCCTAAAAAAAAGAAAAAATGATGACTTGGGAAAGGGCACCTTTGGTCCTCAAGATGGTATCTATGGGAACATGGACATGCTTTCATTTCTCTGGCTATTTTGCCCTTGATTCAGACAAGGATCTAGAAATTTTAACAATATTTAAGCACTAGCTTTCTCCTCCATCTCAGTGGCTCAACTAATACTGTAAAGGGAGTCTAACATCTCAAATACGCACACATAAATACATATATGAGGGACTTCGAGAATTCTTGGGAAAGTTTAACTAACTTTGTGTAGCCTGTCACCTATGACATTTTTCATCAAATACATACTTAATATAAATTGATAATAAATCCCCGAAGATAAGAAACTGTTTTAGATGAAGAAAAATCACCATCAAATATACTTAACCTCATTGGTAGAAACAGGGAAAAAATACTAATTATCACTTAGGTTCATGGTTGTAACCAGTTACATAACTTTTGATGGTGAATCAATTTTTGACTCCAGTTTTGATAGAAAACTGTGTTTCCAACTATGTAGAGAACTACACCAATGGAAAGAATTTAATTCTTCCACACACTTGCACGTTTGCACACACACACACACACACACACACACACACACACACATTTGTCTCTGCTGTCTGAAGCTGGGCTATTTCTTACCCAGGCCTTCACCTGTTCTTAAGGAGAAAGTGAATAATGAAGAAGAAACAGATGCTTTAGATCAAGACAAGTTTAAGGAAGAAAGCGGGACTGAAGATGGAAATCAATCCCAAGGCATCAAAACATATTTTTCTTTCATAATGTTTAGATACCAAAGTTTGAATAACATTTTGGCCTGTGTGAGGAGGTGTGCTGTGTTTCACAGCAAACATAAGGGCAAAAATAATGTGGCTGCAGCCAAATATGACTTCATCATGAATTGAAAGAATGTATGTGCACTGTAAGGCTCCTGGGTAAAACTTAGGAGGTTTTAAAATATTCTTAAAAATTCCCAAAGAAAGACAGTGACATGTTCTTGGCAGGCAGGATATATACATATACCTTGGAGGAAAGTGGCTTTCAGAATTCTCTGGCAATTATTTTGGTGAAGTTTACCTATTCTGTCAACATTGAACATCCATCCTACCCAGCTCTTTTCTTTCTCTTCATTTTTCCCATTCTGAAGAGCTTTTCGTGCCCCCAAAATAAAAAGATGCACCTGTAGGCAGTGAAATTTGTCAAAGATGATAATAAATGGCTAATTGCTTGAATGCCTAAAATGGGTATGGAGTGATGGGAGTTTTCACTCTGAAACATCAATAAATATCATACCATCTAATGGAAACCATAAGCCCTTTCTTTTTACTCTCAAAACTGCATGTGACTGTGTCTGTGGTGAAGATATAGCTTTCCTTCCTAGGTTAATGGTCAATCAAATGCCTTTGTGGGCCAAGCTAGTAATGAGGAAAAGGGTGAGTGATATACAAAGTATAACGACTATTTCCATCTGATCTAACCTGTCCAGATGGGAGCAAACATACCACATTTGTCAGCTAGTTATATGTACAGGGTAAGTTCCTTCATAACTATGGTTGTATATACAACATCTTTGCAATCGGCATTATTGTATAATAAATATATTTCAAATAAAGAAAAATATTAATAACTAAAATGTAGCCAGCTCTCTCTAAACATTTGACACTGGTCTAGATTAAGCCAGCTTAATTTATGCTGTTATTAACATTCTCTTCATATGTGATTATGTGAGGGACTTCACAAAGTTAGTTAAACTTTCCCGTGGGCTTCTTGAAGTCCCTCATATGTGTATTGATGTGTGTGCATTTGAGATGTTAGAGTCCCTTTCCATATTAGTTGAGCCACTGAGATGGCTCAGTGGGTAAGGCATTGGACTGCTAACCCAAAGGTCAGCAGTTGAATCACACCAGCAACTTACTCTAAGAGAGAACAATAAGGTAGTCTGCTTCCATAAAAATGCACAGCCCCAGAAAGCTTATGACTACAGTGGTGGTTTTATTCTCTCCTAAAGAGTTGCTATGAAATGGAATCCACTTGATAACAAGAGATTTTACCGCCCAGACAGCACGAGAGCAGCCCCCACCCCTGTTTTGTTTTGGGTTTTTTTGCTTATAATCACATATAGTGCAGTGAGGAATGAAAGTTGGATCTTACTAATATATCCATCCAAATTTCTTAAAGTACGTTCTCACGACCAATGAGCCTCAGCATACCCTGGGCAAGGACCCTCACCTACAGTCTGAGAACCTCTGGGCAGATCCAGGATATCTGTGTTATACCTATTTCCCAGATAATTGTCATGAGAGTGTGAGTGGGTCTTTGACTTAGTCCTTTGATCACATTATCTGAAACGTGACTTGAAGCTTCTATCTTTACCATGTGCATCTGCTCCTGGAATTAGATGATAAATTCTCCAGGCATGTTTTCCTGTTCTCTTGTAGCCCTCAAAGTGCCCAGATCTGGGAAATAATGAAATTTATTGATTGGATGTAGTTTTGTTTTGTTTTTTGTTTTGGGGGGCTTCACTGCTCTCCGGTGGTGGGAGTAGGAGGCCCAGCCCCACTGCTGGAATTGTCCGCGCACAACCACTACGCCACCGGGGCTCAGCCCGATTGGATGTAGTTTTTTGCCCCTCTCTGTGTTCTGATCTGTCAATGCCCCCAGACTGGTAGAGACTTGGCATGAGAAGGAGAATGTACCAATTGTTCAATGTGCAATGTGAATTTTGACCAGCATCTTCTCACTGACCATTGATTGGTTGCTCTTTTATGGGCTAGCAGGCTGAGATTCCTGACTTCCTGGTGGATGAGCTGATTAACAAGTCCTGAGAAGGGAAGTTTCTTCCAAGTTTCAGACTGTTTGTAAAAGAGAAACTCACAGACTTTCCAGCCTTCCTGCCACAAAAGCTGAACCTTTTGGCCCCGTCTGTCCAAAATGGTGACTCAATTTTTAAAGGCCTGAACTGAAACCTAATTATTATTTCAGTCTCAGCCAGGATATGTGCTAACTTTAGGGAAAAGGACAGATGCATTATTGCATGATGTCTCTGAGTCATGAGACCTTTGCTCGATGGGTTCATGGTTGTTTGTGGCTTGTTTGTTTCATTGATTGCTTGTTCTGCAGGTCCCGTAATCACAATCTGGAATATGGAGGTTTCAGCATCAGCATCTTGAGAGAGCTTTTGAATGGTGAGGGCAGCAGTTCGAAACCACCTGCCACTCCAACAAGAGCAGGACGGGGATTTTTTATTGCCATAAACAGACAAATTCACAGGGCAGGTCCACTCTGTCCTACAAAGTTGTGATGTGCGGCATCACCTCGATGGCAATGAATTTGGTTTTGGCTCTAGTGTCACGGCTTAACATGACCTCTTCAGCTACCGTGATTTGCAATGATTTCTTCTGCGCTTCAATTGCATTTCCCAGGGCTTCACCTTGTTAACTACGGTTGATATGTGACAAGATGGAAAATGTGTGGCACCCAGACATATGCTCTGATGTGGTGCATTTTTGTCCTCTTTTAATTCACTGTAGTTTCTCTCCTTTCTCAACTTTAGGATCAGCACTCTGTGGTGGGCCAGAACGCAGGCCCCAGCCCCAGCCCCAACTCCTGTTCGAATCCCAACACCGGAAGTGGCTACCTGAGTTCCCAGCAGTCCCTGCTGAGTCAGCAACTGATGGGGAAGAAACAGTCACTGCAGAGGCAGATCATGGAGCAGACACAGCAACTTCTTCTCCAGCCGCAAATGCTGGTTGATGCGGTAAAAGTTTCTTCCAATCTCTACTAACATAAGGACTTCATTCTTTTTTTTTTTGTTGTTTCTTGGTTTTTTTTTTGGGGGGGGGGCATCACTTCCCTCAGGTGGTGGGAGTAGGAGGCCCAGCCTTTGTTCCGTGGAGCTGGAATCGAACCTCCAGCCCAGTGGGTCGCAGTCCTGCGCACAACCACGACGCCACCGGGGCTCAGCCAGGACTTCATTCCTTTCTATTTGTAGTTACTGTCTTCTTCTGTGGCAGCATTAAGGGTATCGCCATTGTAAGAGAAGCTAATGTCACACAGAGAGGGAAAGGATCCGAAAAACAAACTGGAGTTACCAGGTGCTAGATGGCTGGAATGTGCAATACCTCAGCTCACCAGCCCGGCCCAGCCCAAGAAGGTCGTGGCATGATGAACTGGGTCAGAGAAACCAGTCATGAGGAGCAGAAACGAGTGGACAGAATTTTAATCACCTCAAATCCAAACTGATTTGAGAGAGACAAGAGTTTTTAAGGCAGTTTTAAAAGCCAAGGAAGAGTTTCAAAACTAAGATTTGACTTTCAAATCAAAGGATCTGGGAATGGAAGATTTTCTTAAAGGAACATTGGAAATGCATATCCCATTTTCACATGTAAGCAGCCTTGAAAAAAAAGGGCCTGGTAATATTCCCCATACCCTAGTCAGACCTCAGTCCTTCTTCAACCCTGCTCCCCCCTTTGTCATTCTCAGATTGACTCACAGTGTGATCTAAACACCTGTTGCCCCCAAAGAAAACATGGGCCCCAGTAGCTTTCACTTTTATCTATCTGGCCAAAAGGGAGGGGGGAAAGAAGGATGGGAAGGAGAAAGAGAATAATAAGAAGGAAAAAGCAGAGTTGTTCATTTCCAGGTTAACAAAAGCAACTGTTTTAGATTGGGTTGATGAAAGAAACAAGTCCAGAGACAGTCTTGTATGTATAGGAAAGAGCTTTATATCAAGGCATAATTGGATATCAAGAAAACATCCCATCCCAGTTCAAATCAAGGCCTTAAGTCTGATACTGGTGCATTAATCCCACTTCAGACACACAGCTCTATGCCGTGATGGAGAAGGTAGGAAGATCACAGGTCAGTGGGTGTAAAGTCTTGTGAGTCCAGGACTCAACTGCATGGCTCCCCAACAGGAAGGAGAAGAAGAGGGGATGGGAGGAGGGCGGCCTTCAGCGAGACATTTATCTCAGTTGCCCTCCAGTCAAACTGCAACCTGAATGACAGGCTAAACTCCACCCATATATATGTTCCCACAGGAGCCCTGTTGGCACAAAAATCCTATGACAACAACGTAAGCAAGAAAGAGGAAAACAAAATCAGAAAATTTTATTTTGAA
>PVJH01032065.1:0-23080 GCA_004026705.1 Nesogale talazaci
CACCTCATGGTCACAAAGGCTGGTGTGCTTCTTCCATGAGAGCTTTGTTGCTTATGGCGGCTTGTTTACTTTCAAGCCTTTAAGAAACCAGATGCTATATCTTTTGATAGCCAGGCACCATCAGCTTTTTTCACTTTCGCATATGCACACATTTGTCTTCAGTGATTGTGTCAGGAAGGTGAGCATCATGGAATGCCAGTTTAAGAGAATAAAGTGTTCTTGCATTAAGAAAGTACTTGAGTGGAGATCCAATTTCCATCTGCTGCCTAACTCTGCTTACTAACTCTGTAAGTATATGCACATAGATCTATTTCCTCATCATCTTATATAAATATATTTACATGCTACATGTAATATAAATATATGTAATACATATAAATATATGTACATGCTGCATTTAGACCTCTATAAATGTCCTTTGGTTCCCAGTTCTTTCCTCTATTTTCTTTTACTTTCCTCCTGTCCTACTATCATGCTCAGCCATCAATTGGGTTTCAGCAATTTCTCTCTGTTACATTACTCTTGATAAATCCCTATCAGGCATCTCACCTCCATCTTGTCACTGGTTTTGGGTTAGTTGTTAGTCCCTTATCTATGGGTTGGTCAAATGTGGTGAAGAAAGCTGATGGTGCCCGGCTATCAAAAGATATAGCATCTGGAGTCTTATAGGCTTCAAGATAAACAAGCGTCCATCTAGCTCAGGAGCAACAGAGCGCACATGGAAGAAGCACACCAGCATGTATGACCACGAGGTATCGAAGGGATCGGGGATCAGGCATCAAAGAACTAAAACTTGTATCATTATAAATGAGGGGGAGTACAGATTGGGGACCCAAAGCCCATCAGTAGATGAAGCAACATCTCCTTAAAGAAGGGTTGGGAGGAGGAGACGAGCCAGTCTCCAGGGTACAATGGAGCAACAATGTAATATGCAACTTTCCTCTGGTCTTCAAATGCTTATTCTCCCCACTATCATGATCCCAATTCTACCTTACAAATCCGGCTAGACCAGAGAATGTGCTCTAGTACAGATATAAACCGAAAACATGGGGAATCCAGGACAGATAATCCCTTTAGGACCAGTGGGGAGAGCGGTGATACCAGGAAGGGGGAAGGAAGGTTGAATAGAAAGGGGGAACAAATTCTAAAGGTCAACATAAGGCCTCCTCCCTGGGATATGGACAACAGGGAAGTGGGTGAAGGGAAACATCAGACAGTTAGGCTATGACAAAGTAATAATAATTTTTAAATTATCGAGGGTTCCTAGGGGAGGGAAGAGAGAGGAGAGATATGAGGAGCTGATACCAGGAGTTTAAGTGGAAATAAAATGTTTTGAGTATGATGATGGCAACAAGTGTACCAATGTGCTTTGCATACAATGGATAGATGTATGGATTGTGATGGGGGTTGTCTGAGCCCCCAACAAAATGATTACAAAAGAAAGAAAGAAAATAAATGCATAGAAAATAATGATGGCAACATAATGGACAAATATGCTCGATACAGTTGATGTATGGATTGTTATAAAAGTTGTAAGAGCCCCCAATAAAATTATCTTTTTATGTAAATAAAAAAGAAAACCATATGGTACACAGTTTTGTCCTGACACAGAATTGCCAAGAGTCAGAATCAACTCGGGCTACCAGCAAGGACTGGTATTAGGATAGCTATACTAGTGCATACCTGCTGAATAGCACCTGAATAAAAAGTGTTTATCTTGGTACTAATTTGTTTTTTAAAGTCTAGGTTATTATTTGGTTTTCAAAAGAACTTCATCCACAGGAAGTGTGACCTATATTGTTTCTATAAAATACATAGGTACCAGAATTGTTTACTGAAAGTAAAGTCAATATTTGTTGGGGAAGATACTTGTAAGCACTAATTCCCTGTCAATCAAATCTAAGTCTTTATGAAAATATACATGTGGTTATCTTTGAAGCCAGGGGGTCTAGTTTGCAATGGTCTGGAACAGCTGTGGCCATGTTGTGTTTTTAGCTGTAATGGCTATCTGCTTGTGAGAGAGGATTCACTGTGCCCGAATTTTCTAAAAGGATTGTTTTAATTCTTATGAAGGGTCATGTTGTTATCTAGATCAGCACCCTTCAGGGGAAACTTAACACTCTGCACCCAGTGATCCATGAGACATTGGAAGCTTTAGTGGATCCCAAACATTCTTCCGTCGACAGAAGCAAGCTGCACATCTTACTACAAAATGGCAAAAAGTAAGTATGACTGACGCACCAGTTGGTAGTTGAGTGACAGCTGTCAGACAAAACGTATCAGCTCGCCCTGCTGATTGTAAGGACAGATTTTACATTGCGCTGTCCATGCTGTGTGTGGTTAAAATGCTGGGTTACGTCACTTTAAAACATGCAGAGTAGCAGAAACTAATGCTCCCAACCCAAACCCCACTCTGCCGTAGAGTCAGTCCTGACTCACCCGGACCCCATAGGACGGGTGAGCTGCCCCTGTGGGCGTCTAAGACTGCAACTCTTTGTTTTTAACAGTTTGGTTTGGCATGTAATCCACAGATCATACAATTTTATAGTTCATTCATAACAAGAAGAGTTGTACAGTCATCACCACAGTCAAGTGTAGAACACCCCTCTCTCCCATAGTGAAATCACTTTTAAAATGAGTTGTGTAATCATCGTAAGTTCTAGTGCTCCCTTCCCCTGCCTGTGGGAGTAAAACATGCTGAGACTCTTTGAATTACGAAAAGCTGCCCTCACGCCACAGATGAGAAAGCAGGCTTAGAGCACTGTCAGTTACTTGTCTAAGCTCACAGAGCCAGGCGTGTTCAAACCCAGTGTTCTCCCCCTCCAGGGTCCTTGCGCTTTTTTCTAAGCATTCATCCTGTTAATTTAAAAACAATGTCTGAATTAATTTGTCTTATAATTTCATCAACAATACTTGTGTGCCTTAAAGTCTCTTTAAGAGCTAACAGTGCGCTCCCTAAACTATTTCCCTGAGATAATTTGTAAGCCTTAAACCCAAACTATGCAGTAAATTCTTCAAGCTAGACAGTAGTTAGTTAACCAAAGAATGTCTGCCTTCAGCATTGGGCTCTTTTGAGGAGCCAAATGAGATTGAACTGACAATAGCCATGTGAAAGGCGAGATAGGCATCATAGAGCACAGTGAGTTTATATGCTGAACGAGGAGCAACTCAAAAGGAGGAGCGTGTGCGCATTTTGCAGGGTGTCAATAGCGCCTCCGAATTACGCATGTAGACCTTGCTCGGTTGGCGTGCTTGCTGTGGGTTCAACTTCTGCAAAACTTTAACATTTTCATTTTAATGTTTTTTAAAAAATTAAGAGTTGTGGGGGCATGGAGAAAATGAGGAGCTGATACCAAGGGCTCAAGTATAAAGCAAGTGTTTTGAGAATGATGATGGCAACAAATGTACAAATGTGCTTGACACAGTGGATGTGTGTATGGATTGTAACAAGGGTTGTACCAGCCTCCCAAAAAAGATGTAAATACAGACACAAAGTATGTATGTGTATATTGTGATTAAAGCAGTTTAAGCCTCCAATAAAGTAATTTTTAAATTAAGAGTTATTAGTTAAGATTCATGAATCATATCTCATCAAAAATATTGCAGTGTTTCCATAGTTAAAAATAAATGCTCTGTCTTTATATTACCAATGCCATGTTTACTGAGAGTAAAAATTAATTTCCTTAACAAAAAGAAATTTTCGTTTCCCAGTAATTGTGTTTCTGAGGTAAATGATATGAGCTGAAACTTATATAATTGATTGGTGGCTGAGCCCCAGTGGCATAGTGGTTGTGTGTGGGACTGCGACCCCCAGGGTTGACAGTTCAAATCCAGCAACAGCTCTCCAGGACCAAGACTGGGCTTCCTATTTCCACCAGGGCAATGATGCCACAGAAACAAAAAAACAAAAAAAAAGAAAGAAACTTATAAAATTGATTAGTACGATTACTTTCTTTTGGTTTAGTTTTACTTAGGGTTTCCTTTTTTTAATCCACATGCTAAATAGTGGATTTGTTTAACAAATTCATTTTTTATTTTGAATCCGTAAGTTGTCTACTTGATAAGACACCTTAAAAAGGCCCTACCCTTTTAATGCAATCTTTTTCGTAAGTGTACGCTATTAACCCCTTCCATACCCCACTCTAACAGCTTGTCAGAGTTAGAAACAGATATTAAAATCTTCAAAGAGTCCATTTTGGAGATCTTGGATGATGAAGAGCTGCTGGAGGAGCTGTGTCTGACAAAGTGGAGTGACCCTCACGTCTTGTAAGTACGTCGCCACCACCTGAGGAGCTAATTTCCCTAAGGGCATCCTCTGTCATGTCCGCGGGAGGCTGACTTTTCATAATGAGCAGAACATTAAAGACAAACGATTTTAGAACTTTCCAGCCAATTCACATTGCTCCACCACATATCTTGAGAGGGGACTGCAGACACAACACTGTGCTGGGCTGTGTTAGTGCAAACACCCACTAGCCAAATACCGTCCCTCGAGAGCGCAGTGGAAAAGGAGGAGGAGACATGCGGGAGGGATGGGGCTCTGTAGGGGATGGCTAAGATGTAGGCACAAAGCCTGTCCCTGGGGTCTATGATAAAAGTACTTCTCCTACATGCCTTTTCCAAAACCAAGCTCACTGCCCTCAAGTCGGTGCCGACTCGTCGTGAGGGGTCTGCCCTTGTTGGCTTCCGAGACTAACTTCTCACAGGAGGGGAAGGCCTTGTTTCTTAATCTCTTAGGAAGAGGCCCTTCATTGTGCACAGTCAAGTGTTGCCTTTCTAAGTACCCGGGATATTTTGGTTTCAAACTCTATAGACTGATACTAGACATTAATCCTGCTGTCCTGTAATGTGTATAATTCCCAAAGCCTATCAATGTCATGTAAAGGAAAAAGATTAAAAATAATATTGATTTGCTCTTATAGAAGATAGATTTCATAACATGAACCCACTGGAGCTCTTAGTTACTTTGTGTTTAATTTTATTAGAGGCTCTGATAATAATCCATGCATCAGTTATATCAGGCACATTTGTACATATGGTGCCATCATCATGTTCAAAGCATTTTTCTTCTATTTGAGCCCTTGGTATCAACTTTTTTTCCCTCCCTCCCTCACCCTTCCACTACTATGTTGTAAATGCGCTTTCTGATGGAAATGTCTTTTGCACAATACTGTGTTGTCCCTTCTCCACCTCAAGGAAGCAAGGTACAAGTAAAGAGGGCAAAATTAACCATGTGCCGACATGCATCAGCTCTGAAAGTGTCATCATAAGTACACCGTGGTAAAGCATGTCCATTTAAAAATTTTAGTGTACTCAGCAGTAGTTCAGATTTGCACTTCTGTGTTGGCCTCGAGACTAGGGGCCTCTCTCTGTGGGAGTGGAGCCCAAGCCTTGGCCATCTGGGTAGTGTGTGGGGACAGTCGACAGAATGCTCACAAAATTGGCTTGTTACCGCAAGAGAAATAGCAAAGAGTGTTTTTCATTGGTGGCTAGATAGTAGACTAACTCAACAGGTGTTTAGATACTAAACATGCAGTGTACATGTTGGAGGCTTGCTAACGTTACCGATTCTTCTTCTTTTGTATTAAAGTGAGAAGAGCAGCTCCGGAATCGACCATGCAGAAGAGATGGAGCTGTTGTTGGAAAACTACCATAGATTAGCGGAAGACCTTTCCAATTCCGCGCGGGAACTTCGGGTTCTGATTGATGATTCGCAAAGTATCATTTTCATCAATCTGGACAGGTAAGAGGGCACTGAGTATTTTCTTTGTAAAGTAATCATAGAACAATGAAGCCCACTAGGAAGTATACCTTTTTATGAGGGCAGGTGGTGGGGGTGGGAGGGCAAAAAAAGAACTGGTACCAAGGATTCAACAGAAAGTAAACGTCTAGAAAAGAATGAGGGCACCACATGTACAAACATGCCTGATTCAGTTGGCGTATGGAATATGAAAAAAAAAAAGAATTCACATACACTTCCATGGTCAACAAAAAAAAGAAACTATAATTTTGACTGAATTATGCCATCGTTATAATCTATAAGACATGGGATTATCCCTTTGTTATTTTTCTATTTATGTGGAGTTGATCCAGGTGGCCCTTAGTAGATGACCTAGTGGGTTTGCTGTACTTAGAGTACCTTACTCTCTCCCCAGCCACCGCAATGTGATGATGAGGTTGAACTTGCAGTTGACCATGGGAACCTTCTCTCTTTCACTCTTTGGACTAATGGGAGTGGCATTTGGAATGAATTTGGAATCTTCTCTGGAAGAGGTGAGGATACATTGTTCAAATTATTTGAATCTGCTTCAATAGCCATTGATGGTTTGGCCCAAACCAATTACTGGCGTAGTGACTGCCGACTGAATTTGTAGTCACCTCCTTCCTGCTGCACTCTGTTCATGTGGCATTCTGTCATGAAGGAGAGCATTGCATTGTTTCCCACCATCTGCTCCTGTATTCATTTATATCAATGTGGATTCCTAGATTCTTAGTTTAGACGGTTAGTTCCTGACTGTTAACTGCCATTGTCCACTTTGATGCTCAGATGATCCCTGGGTCGTGCTGGCACTATGATCTCTGGCACATTCCCATCAGCGTCTAGACCTTTCCAAGTCTGGAACCCTTGATGATGTCCCAGGAGGGACAGCCTCTGTCTAATGGTGGTCATAAAGTAAACAGTAGAGGAAATGAAGGGCACTGGGAATATGAAAAATAGGTAGCAGATATCAAAAGAGAAAGATGATACACTTGGGCACAGCCACAATGGCGGGGACTTACAGTGTCCACCTCTGTGGGGACTCGCCATGAGCCAAGTGTGCTTGTGTAGTGGCACCTGGATTTTGAGTCTGTTCTCCAGATTCCTTAACCTTGACATTGCTTCAGAACCAGACCACGGTGAAGAGCAGCAGGAATCTCATTTGTATGGAATCGTCATGTCATGAAGACCATCTTTTTAAATAGCTGGAAATGGTCTGGCTCTCCCCAGAAACTTATTTCATGCTAGGACTCCTTTTCCTCGTCGCTTACAGGGGATGTATACTCGGGGTCTGGGGGAGTTTTCCAGCAGTGCCCACAGGTCAGTTATGTAACGGGCTGTCTTGGGGAAGGTGAGCAGCTCTCAATTGCTGACGCTAAGCAGGCACAGGCTGGAGCTGGGGCCTCCGACCACCTCAGGATATATATACTGGTAGATGGGGCTCCCTCTTACTGCCGGTTACATTTAAGGACCGTGGTGCTATAAGATATTGTATTAACATTGCACTACAGAATATTAAAATTTTGAAAATCATTGTGGGGCAAAATGTTTCCCACTTTTGGTCACAAAGTTTTCAAGACTTTTTTGGTTCATAATACCCTACATGTCTTAGTAGGTTTCCTAGGCTCCTTAAACCAGAAGAAATGGCCCAAGTTCCTTCTAGTCCTGGGGGCTAAATAGCTTAATGGTCGTAGTTCTCATGGTGTCCCACAGGTGTCGCTGTGTCTCCCTGGAAATTTTTACATATCTAGGGCACCTCAGCTCCACTATGGGAATAGCGGGCTTTTAAAATGTAGCTGTATACCTTCTCAACATGCGTGTTAAAACCTATGCCTTGTAGGTGATTCAAAAAAAAAGTAAAAATGAACTCTTAGTAACTAGGTTTACCTTCTGATTTGTGGTATGGTCTGTGGTCTCTGGTGCAATCAAGGTGCTCTTACTTGCTGTAGGAAAGATGTGGACACATGACAGGGGTTCTTTTAAATCCCGAGCTCTGTTTCTGTTTTAGGACCACAGAGTCTTCTGGCTGATCACAGGAATCATGTTCATGGGAAGTGGCCTCATCTGGAGGCGCTTGCTCTCCTTCCTGGGACGCCAGCTGGAAGCGCCTTTGCCCGCTATGGTATGGAGGCTGTAGCTGGTGGCTTGCAGCAGAGGGGTGGTGGTGAGGGGCTCTGAAGTAGGACAGCCTGGCCTCTGTCTGTGTGACGGAGCAGCCTCCCTGCTGGCACAGAGGGGTTCGCAGTGGGCTGCTAATGGAGGCATCGGTGGTGTGAACCCACTAGCGTATCCGCTCCGTGGAAGAGGGACAAGGCAGTTTGCTTCCGTAAAGGTTTCCTGTCTCAGCAACTGCCGGGGGCAGTTCTGCACTCCCGGGAGAGCTGCTGGGCTCAGAATCAACTCCACGGCAGTGGGTTTGGTGTGTGCAGCGCATTTTGTTTCTCTAAGCTGCCCCTTTGGGTTTTCTCATCTGTCAGTTAAGTCGTAGCCACTGCCGCATGCTTGCTGGGAGAAGTCAATGAGACGGTGTGGGTTAAAAACTTAGCGTAGTAAGTACCTGGCACGCGAAGTAAATTGGAAACAGAACTGACTGTAGGGCACACTGACAGGTATACGCTATCTAGGCCGATACTGGCGATTCTGTTGCAAGGTGTTGCCCTGACCAGAAGCTCAGGGTTGGAAACATCTGCATTGTTTCCATAAAGAAAGCGCCTTCCACTTTGCCTGATAGCTGTAGGTCATGGCCACTCAATCAGTGCTTCAGAGGCTGGCTCGTGATGCCAGATCCTTCCTTCGCTTAGCAGTACCTTAATAAATCCATTGACTAGTGGTTTTCCCTTTTAAGACACAAACGAAAAATACGTTTTCCTGTATTTTTAGATGGCCTCTTTACCTAAAAAGACGCTTCGCGCAGATCGGAGGACAGAAGTGAAAGCAAGTCTCCGGCCCGATGGACTCGGATCCGGCGGGAACCTCCTGACTAACCGTTAGAAACCCCTGGGGAGAAAATGGAGATTATTTTCTTTATGAGCATTACAAGAGACTTCTGACGCTTAGCCTTTAATTTTGGAGTTGGACTTGAAAAACTATACCACTGATAGTAGGATGCTATTTATTGTCTAAAAGCCAAAAAAAAAAAAAAAAAATCCAGAAAACTTAATGGGATTTTCAGAAATCTAAAAAGCAAATTGTTTGCTTTATAAAAGACCAAGATTCAATAGCCTCTAAGTTTGAGCCATCTTTATAAACATGTGGCTGGATGAGATTAGCACAAAAACAGACTTGTATACATTTTACTTAATTTTATTCATCTGGAAAAAAAAGGAGTGATCTCACGCCAAGCAGAAAAGCCTAAAAACGTGACCAGCCCACAGTTCTAAGAGCCAATAAAGGTCCTTAATAGAGACTCATGTGGACACCCTTACTCTCAGGTGGCAGGAAACTAGCAGAAGATCAGTTAAACACGAGTGTGTGCGCTTTAAATTCATCATGACATAACCGTATCTTCTTATATATGCCCTTTCACTCTGTAAAGCGGATAAAACGGAAATCCTTTCAGTCTGGCATGACTTGGATGCCAGTGAATCCAGATTCTTTGGCTTTAATTGCAGCCTTTGACAATAAAGGTAAAATCCGGTATTTCCATCTAGCTACTGTTTCCACAACTCCTTTGTTCATTGCCTGGCTTTTTAGAGCATGTGGATGTGCCACCCCACCCCTGGAAAGAAAATGTTTTGTCACTCAGTCGAGGTATATGCCCAAAGGTGACAGCCAAGAGGGGCTTCCTAACGCAAGAGCACGGCAAAATGTGCACTTGTGAGGCCTCCGAGTTTGCAGTCAGGTTTGGGATTTCCAAATGGCTCCCATTCATGAGTCTGGACGCTGTGGCACTGCCTCCTTAAACTGTGAGGGTGCGGTTGTGCAGCACAACGTACACTTCAGCTGGCCGCCACCAAGAGCAGCGCGCGGGGCAGGTTGCAGAGTGCCACGGAGAATATGGAGAAGCTCTTGCACTGCGCATGTGCCCGTCCTGATGCCTAGCCTTGACCACGCCCTCCTGCTGGAGTCAGTCGTTTGAAGGGTCCATTGACCAGGTGGCTTGGTAATCATGAATGAAAACACGGTTGCAGTCGCTAATTTGAAAGAAGAGAAATGACCTTTCAAGTAAGGTTTGCTGCACTGTCGAGGGCTTGAAACAGGCTGAGTTTGCCTCGGAACTCGGAGCACCCACTTCAGAAGATCTTGGATAATGCGCTGACTCCCCAGGGCTCTGCTTTGGCACACACATGCCTATAGCATGCTATGGGCTTTTTGTTTTGTCTTGTTTTATTACTATTTTTTTGTGTTATCACTAAGAATATTTCGTTGTGACATAACAAAGAAATGGCATCTCATTAGATAAAGTCCAATTCGAGTAACACAGGTTTAGAAAAGAATCTTGGTCTTTATTTTGGTGTTCAGTGTTTCCTTACTTGGTGCTCGAAGCTTGGGTAAAAATATTGTTGCTGCCCCATCCCCTCAGTTAAGGTAAAATCGTAACAACCTCACAGTCTGACGAGGGATTACGGGAGGTGAGCAAGTTAGATGGAGCGTGATTTCAAATACCAGCGAGGGCTGCCTTAGCTTCCCCGCAAAAGTTCCCTTAAATGATAGAACAGCCTATGCCAAAGAAAAGTGAAATTCAGTGCATTAAGATTTTTTTTTAATTGGGGACTCATACAGCTCATCAAAATCCTTACGTACATGCATTGTATCAAGACTGTGCATTTGTTGCCATGAGCACCCTCAAAGCATTTTTTCTACATGAGAGCTTCGTTTCAGCCCCTTATTCTTATCATCCCTCTCTCTCATGAACCCTTGATAATTTATAACATGGATTCTCCATGTTTCCAGCTCTGATCAGTACCAGGGCACATCCTCTGGTCTAGCCGGATTCGTAAGGTAGAACTGGGATCATGATGGTGGTGGGGAGGAAGCATTAAAGAACTAGAGGAAAGGTGTATGTTTTATCAGTGCTACACTGCACAGACTGGCTCATCTCCTCCCCGTGACCCTTCTGTAAGGGGATGTCCAGTTGCCTACAGATGGGCTTTGGGTTTCCCCTTCGCACTCCCTAGTGCTTCAAGATTTTGACTTAGACTGAGCACACTATTGACAGTGATGAGTAATGAATACTCTGTGATGCTGGTAAGCAAGCAATCTCACGTGCACAATAATGGCGGGCGCTTTGTCTTTGGAAGATCTCTAAAATGTGGCAGGACGGACACCGTTTTTAGGATGCTATTAGGGGATTTACTCTTGGAAAATTAGGTTGTGAGAACCACTAAACAATTCCATACCACAAAGAGGTAGTTTTTTCCTGTGGGTTCTTTCAAAAATTGCATGGTGTTTCATTTTCTGGAAGGGGTCCTGGCGGCTCATCAGGAAGCGTTCAGCAAGGAGCTGGTGGGGGACTTGAGTGCCCTGACGGCAGCTCCAGAGAAAGACCACAGGTGGTCAACTCCTGTAAGGGTTGCTGCCTGGGGCTCTCTGGTTTTCCCTTTCTGAAATAACAATGTATGTGCAGAACTTTGAAAATGAGGTTTCTTCCCATTGCATTTGTAGTACCTACAGACTGACAGGGCATGGAGCAGGAAATCCAGAGACTTAAAATTCTATTCCCAAGATTACTTCAAAGCACATTTAATCTCATAGGGCTGTGATACAAATTACATAAAATAATATGGTCTCTACACTCGGTAGGAAGACAGGACAAATGTTTAAATATTTTCTACCTTGAAATAAAGTTCACTTTGGGTCAAACTGGTGCAAGTACAGTTTTGTGTTAGTGAAATATTCTAACCCTCCTAGGTGTTCTATATAATTGTTGAGCATTTTAGACTGCATGGGTAGTCCATACTTGGTAGAGTGAAACTAACCCACGTAACAGGATAACACATAGCCTGGCAGACTTAACATATTTTCAGATACACCTGACCATAAGATGCATCCAGTTTTTAAAGCAGGAAAACAAGAAGAAAAAATTCTGAACCAAATAGTCTCAGTATACTAAAATATTTATTAAAGCAAAATACAGCCATATTTAACAGCATGAACTCAACAGTGGTATAAAGAACCATGTTTCATGAACAAATGAGGGGAGGCATACCTCTGCCCATCACGTGACCTGACTGACATGGAAATTCAGGAGGTGGGACTTCTCTCGAGCACACAGCAATCCACAGCATGCAGACAGTAGCAGACAGCAGGCACATGGGATCAGAAACGTTCTGGGGTACCACACCTTCGGACCATAAGATGCACCGTCATTTTCCTCCCTCCACCCACTTTTGGGGGTGAAAAAAGTGTGTCTTATGGATCAACAAATACAGTATTTTTTTCTCCCTGCCAGGTTAACATGTTGGTCCTAGAGTGGACCTTCATTGGTAGGTGTGTGTGACCACTGCGCTTCACCTCTCTAAACCTGGAACATCTGACGGCTCCTATTGGCAAAGTGTGTAGTATACAGATGAAGGTGGACATCCTTCTCGTAGGTATAGTGTCAGAAACGCCTTTATTAAAATGCAATGTCCATGTCGTCGCTTTGACATTCAGACTTCACAACACCAGTGAGCACTATTAAAAATTTTGGATCCCCGGAAAAATAAACTTCCTCTTAATTAAAAGTAATCCTTTACGTTAAGCGTGTGTTTATGCCCTCCTTTTGCTGTGCTAGAATGAACCTCCTAGGTGACCCCTGCCTAGGGAGAAGAGAGATGAGATGGTCCCATGGGGGATCCAGAGATGTAAGTTAAGCAGACCTGTTAAGGTGGTTCCTGTAAAGAACCAGTTATACTCAAAACTTGACCCCAGGAGCTCGCTCTCAATTTCTCACTTGACCACTGCCTGTCAGCCAGATCCTTCCACCATTTTGTTCCTAAAGAGGCAGAGAGAAGGGTGCTTGTCCTTGCCTTTCTGCTCTTGGCATCAACTCCCTGATGTCAGAAAGAAGACGATGTGCTCTTCTGCTGGGCACAAGACCAACTAGGTGCTCTCTTTCCCATTTGATTTTTCCCCACCGCTGCAGATAGTGTAAACTTCGGCTGTGTTGATGTAGTTGTTCATGAATTTGAAACATGCCTTTTCAGTAAACATACGCAGGGCTGGCAAGTGGAACACAGCCACTGAGGCAGCCCAGGCCCAGCAAGGCCACAGCCTGCTTCACAACCCAGGGCCCTCACCCAGAGAGTAGCCTTCAGCTCGGACACCTGAGGCAACAATCACCCTTCTCGGGACGGCTCAGAGCTCCTGGAAGATCCCTGGGCTCAAGGTCATGTCTGCAAAAGCATTTGAAAACAAAGGTCTACTACATCTTTATTATGTTTATCCTTCACTAGAGAAGACTTTAATCATAACCCCTATTAATGATGTCATCCAAAAACATGATAAATCATTGAAAGCTTTCCGTCCCCACACACTCTCTTCATTGTGCTGTTGCTTGACCTCCCCGACATTATTTCTGCCTGCCGTGCAGGGAAATGGATGGTTCAACAGGTCTGAGCACGGGTGGGAAGAACTTCAGCAGAGAAAGGAAAGGTTCCATGGCAAAGGAAGTAATTTTGGAAGGGACTCCAGTCACCAGAGAGTGTTGTCATTTCACTTGCCTGTGGGGTCATCATAGAATGGTCAGATGTCCACATCACCTGGCTTTCAGGAACTCCACTGGTGCTACTTTGTCCACAGAACTCTGCATGGAGAGCACTCAGCATGGGGGGGGGGGGGAGCGGTGGCGATGAGAAGAAGAGCAGAAGCTACTCTGGGCCAAGGTTATAGACATGAAGTGCCCCAGAGAGCCGGGCTCCCAAAGAACTCCTTCCAGCGGCCACGACCACTTGGTTCTGTTGGGAGGACACAATACAGACACAAGTCACCATTCATTCCTACCATCTGTGAAATTCCGATTATCATCTAGACATCCCAGTATACCTTTAAGATAGAAGATGAGAAAGACATTGAATAGAGTGCCCCCCGGACTCTTCCTTTCTGTTGAAATATCTACAGGTTCAGAAAAGGCAGCAGAGGAATTCCATCCCTCCCCCTCCTCCGTCACTCACATAAGCAGTCAAGGACTGCTGAGCTGCCTGGTGCCTGTTCCAGAATGCACAGACACATAGTCACAGGCTTCCATAAGGGGGCTGGTTTCTCCAATGATGCTGAACACTGGTCCCGTCATTTGAAACAGGCTGGGACCCACCTTTCAGCATTGTCTTCCAAATCCGCTACGTGTTTTGGTGTGAATGGTGACATCTTCCACTGTTGAAGCTGGGCTTGATGTTTGAAAACAGACCCAACTTCTGATCTAACCTGGTGGTGAATCATCTCACTGTTTTGGTCAGAAATAGGATCTGACGGGGAAGCGCAGACCAGTCTTCTGAGGACAGTTTCTCCTGGATTCAATTCTGAATCCCTGGACTTTGGGAGAGTGGCAGAGGCAATGCCATATCCCCAGTTTCTGCCCCCTGATGCCCTGTAGACCACATGTTCACCAGTGACGACGTGGTAAGGCTGGTTTTAAGCAATTGCATGATAGATAGCAGGACCATTTATGTAATTAAGGACCAAGTTCTAATTCTCATTTGGAAAGTTTCACATCCCGAATGTTTGCGTGTCCCAGAAATAAAAGGACTCTTTGAAAACAAAACTTTGACTCAAGTTCCAGTAAATGTTCATTTCCCATAGAATTGTCCTTGTCCATTTATTTTATATATTTATTCACCGCTATCAAGTTGATGCTGATCCACAGGAACCCCAGTGGTCTAGTGACTATGTGTTGGTCTACTAACCACAAGGTCAGCAGTTCAAAACCTCCAGGCACTCCAAGGGGAAAATGGCAGGGCTTTCTGCTCCCATAAAGAGTTAGCAGAGGGGCTGAGCCCCAGTGGCATAGTGGTTGAGTGCGGGACTGTGGCCCACCGGCTTGGCAGTTCAAATCCAGCAGCAACACTGCAGGAGCAAGGCTGGGTAGCTCCCATGACCAGAGGGCAGTGATTGCCCTCCCCCCCCGAAAAAAAAGAGCAGAAAAAAATATAAGGTGTGATATGAAATTTTGGTGCTCAATGCTTTGGAGCACATACTGTCAGTTCATATCAGTCTAAGGGAGTCGTAATTAGATAGATGAATTTCTACCCCTACTTTCCACAATCAGCATGTGTTCTATTTGATGCATGAAAAAATTTTTACACAGTACTTACGGCCTTGATAAAACTTACTTTCAGGAAATAAATTTTATAGTATAAGGAAAGCTACAATAGTAAGCACATTACCAATATATAGTAATATTCCTATATGTATATGACTTAGTAATCCAATGGAGTTGCTGTTGGAAGGCCTGATGGCACAGGTTTAAGTGCAGTCACTAACCATAGGTTGGCTCTTTAAACTCACCAGTTCCTCTGTCGGGGGAAAGATGTAGCAGTCTGTGTATGGGCCAGGCCCGGACCAGCCAGCCTCTGATTCCAGCCCCCTGTCTCTGCCTCTCCGGGGCCAGACACCCCTTATTCCAGCCTCTCAAGAAGACGGATGATCTGATAAGCTTCAAAGCACCTGGACTTCAAAGCACCTGCCTTCACTGTTTCCCAGAACTTACCTCACCTGGCAGAACATACTCCCTCTCCCTATATTGTTTCCCAGGGACAAGATGACCCCCACCTGGGCAGAACACAGTCTTCCTCTCCCTAGCACTGTTTCCTATCAAGTGCAGCACTACAAACTTCTCTTCCCTTTTACAAGTCACCTGCCTTCAGCTCATATATATAAAGTCAATTCCAACTTCCAAGGTCGTCTTTATGGATAGCAACTGCCACATCCCTGTCCATTCACACTGCTGTGCGCTCACTCATTCTGCCGCCAGGGGGCGCTACAGCACTTCGTGTCAACTGCCAAGGGAAGCCCCTAAGTTCATTGTCTGCAAACCGCGGCTCGCGAGCCATATGCGGCTCTTTCAGTGTAAAGCAACATTGAAAACATTTGAAGGTTATTATTTCAGATCACGGTGATTCCGTTTGTTTGGGAAAACATATCCTAGGCTCTTGAGTGATTTTAAAGTTGTTAGGATGGACAGGATTGACTCTTGGGTCTCAAGAGTTTGCCGACCCTTGCAAACTCAGGGGTGCTGTGCACGAGATGGGATCCACGGTCCACGGGGCTTTCAGAATTCACTCTCCAGACTTCTTCTTGGCCCGTCTTCCTAATCTGCTAGCTTTCCTAATCTGCTGGCACTGCACTATGCAAGCCCCCACGGACAGACGGGCGGTGTCTACATTTGAGATGCATTGACTAAGAATTCAACCCAGGTCTCCCAAATGGGAGGCGAGAATTTTAAGCGAAAACACCTCTGTGCCTCTAAGCACCTGATTACTGCATTCTAAATGGAGGAGGGCGTCCCAGCTCTCCATTTGCTTTCCCCTTCAATCCTATTCTGATTTGCATTTTATTTAATTTTCTACGTGTATAAATCTTAGTTCCCCTCAAGAGCAAGATATTTATCTTCTGATTCTTTATATCAGCAATTGTAAACCTTTGGGTTGAATGACTCTTTCACAGGGGTCACCCAATTCATAACAGTAGTTAAATTACAGTCTGAAGCAGCAATGAAAATAATTTAATGGTTTGGGGTCAGGGTCACCACCATATGAGGAACTGTATTAAAGAACCGAGGCTTTAGGAAGGTTGAGAACCACTGCCTTATACCTCTTATAGACAGACTAACATGGCGCTATACAAAATCATAAAATAAATGAATGTTTCACGGTCTGATTTATAATAACATCAGTAATTTACAGGAATAGTTGTAATATAAAAGTGCATTAATGTACTGCACCTATTGAAATCTAGAATTTGCACTTCCTTTGATCTGGCAACCTTAGAAATATTACCTAAAAGGATATTTTGCCAAATGTGTAATGATACAGAAGTAAGACTTTTCACTATAGCATTGTCTATAGTAGTAAAAACTTTCAGAGGAAAGAAGCTACATGCCTATAAGAGTGTGAATGCAAGAAATAAAATGGTATACCAAGACAATAAAACATTATTCAGCCAATAAAAAGAATCAGGTAGCTGGAAAGAGACATAATATATTGCACTAAAATAAAAGTGACAAGTAGAAATAAAGTGTATGTGTGTGTATCATGTGTCTGTATAGTCATAAAAATTCTGGGAGATTGCAGGGATCTACATATAACCTCCTCCCTGGGATACAGACAACAGGAAAATGGGTGAAGGGACACATCAGACAGTGTACGATATGACAAAGTAATGATAATTTATAAATTATTAAGGGTTCATGAGGGGGGAGGGAGGGAGGGGGAATATGTCGAGGGCCTAAGTGGAAGGAGGATGTTTCGAGAATGATGATGGCAACAAATGTGCAAATGTGGTCTACATACAATTGACGTATGTATTGATCATAATAAGAGTTGTAAAACGATTGGAAAAAAACCCCTGGGAGAAAAGTCTGAAATGCACACTAATGCGTTAGCAACGTTTATTCAAGGGGGCCAGTGTGTTGGCAAATTTTTTCTGTGATGAGTCAATTAGTAACTATGTTTAGACTTGTGTGACAGACACGCCATCTCAGCCCTGCCCTGATAGCAGCCACGGAGAGCACAGGAAAGAAGGAGCATGGCGAGGCCCCAATAAAGTTTTATGTGTAAACCCTGAAATGTGCACTACCTGGGAATGTCACAGGTCACGGAGTAGACGTCTTGGGGATTTAGCAACAGTTCAAACCTGCAGCAACCCATTTGAATTCAGGGGCTGCACACATGGCCTCGCGGACGAGCTGGCTTGTGGACCGCAGTTTGCCAGTCTGTGCCCCGGAAAGGGCCCTGGTTGCACTGTCCGACGAGCACTGGGCTGCTAACTGCCAGGTCAGTGGTTTGAACTAGGAGTCTCTCCACTGGAGAAAGAGGAGGCTTCCCACTCCCCCTAAGTTTCGGTCTGGAAACCAACAGGGCAGATCTGTGGGGCATGAGGAATCCGAACTGACTCGAAGGCAGTGAGTGAGGGAATGAGTCAGTGGGCGTGTTGAGAATGGCTAGATGGCAATGGGTTCTGGACAACGTTGGAGGGAGAGAGGGGATTATGTCAATATTTTGAAAGAACTACCTAAGATATGAAAAGCAAACCCCAGCTTTAGAGCGAATCCGAGCTTCAGAGAAGGGCACTCACCTTTTCCTTTGACCTCACAGTGATCATGCAGCTGCCAAACCGTGAGCTCGCCTGGGAAACAGAGGGTCTGTCAGTGGATTTTATGATAATAATCTATCAGCCTTAATCAGACATCCTCAAACTAGGGCCCGCGGGCCACATGCGGCCCACTCATGACATTTATTCGGCCGCCAATGTTTTTGCTGCCGCTGCCTATCCTGCTTAGCAGCCGACTCATCCCGGGTCTGCAGTGATTTTGTTCATACTTTGGTTTTTTAACTATAGTTCGGCCCTCCAACGGTCTGAGGGATAGTGAACTGGCCCCATGTTTAAAAAGTTTGAGGACCCCTGGAGTGATATGGGGGCAGGACATGGTTTATCATTCCTCACTTTAGAATCCTGTAAGAAGTACTTACTTCAGGAGAAACCAATACATATTGAGCCTGAAAGAAAAAGGGAGAGAAGAGAGGAGAGATGATTTATGTGTTTTTAACCCATTTTCATTACACTCTTATGTTAGTGTGTCTATTTTTCTTTATTTACCAAATAACCTTAAAAAGGGAGGGGGTGCCCTTTGACTCCAGAAATGCTGCTTTTAAGAATTTAGCACAGAAAAGAAAACCCAATAGTATAGACATGTCTATGTGTCAGTTAGGGGCCAGGATCCTCTGTGGGTTAGGGATTCAGTTGCCACGTTCAAGGCCAGCTGGTAAACCCACCAGCTGCTCCTTCACAGAAAGGGAAGGTCTGGGCTCCCCAGAGATTGAAAGTCTTAGAAATCACTGAGGACAGTTCTACTTTCTCCTGTAGGGTCCATATGAATCACCATGCCTCAGTGGCAAATGTGTTTGGGTTCTATATGTAAATATGCACCATATCATTATTATGTTTTAATTAATCATTTTATTGGGGGCGCTTATAAATGTTATTGGGATCCATCATTCAATTGCATTAAGCACACTTGTATATATATTGCCATCAACATTTCCGAAACATTTTCTTTCTATTTGAGCCCTTGGTATCAGCTCCTCTTTTTTCCCCACCCTCCCACCCTCGTGAAACCTTCATAAATTAGATATTATTATTATTGTTCATTCATATTTTACACTCTCCATTGTCTCCCTTCATCCACCTTTCTTATTCGCCCCCTGGGGAGGATTATATAGATCTAACCTTGTAATGGATTCCCTTTTTCTCCCCCTCCCCACCCCACCATATCATGATTTAGAAGAATGAAAGTTAAAAATGGCAAATGCAGAGGCTCAAGTAGAAAATATTTGGAAGTGAATATGGCAATATGTGTACAAATGCACTTAATACAAATGATGCATTGAATATTATAAGAGCTGTAAGAATCCCCAATAAAATCATTGAAAAAATGACTGATAAAGGTCATTTTTAAAATGTTTAAACTATGCTTTGTTTCTGTATAAAATACTTAGCAGGTTTTAAAGTAGCATACTGTATAAGAATTTAGGATGACATAGAAATGTTATAAAATTGTGAGTGAAATAACGAAAAGATAATCACAACTGAGAAACACACTATGCACACTCATAGTAGTGGCTAAAAATGAGCTTAAGAATCAGATTTTGATTCATGTCTCCAGTCTGCCATTTCTCAGCAGTGTGTCTGTGGACTAGTGACCTCTCTGATTTCAGTCTCTGTGGCTGTCACCTAATCTGGGGTCAATTTCAGGATTAAGAGTGTAGGGGTGGAGTCTAGCCTGTCAATCTGGAGATAGCCAATGAGACCTCTGTGTGGGACTTTTGGGAAATCCGGCTGTATTTACTCCTCGGAGGTGAGGTCTCATTACTCAGTCCCTTGGAGATGCTCTGCTGACAAGACACAAGGTTGACTCCCTGTGAGGCATCCTGGAGGAGAAGCCACATGGGCTTACCCTTATGGAAGCAGACCTTTGAAGCTGGAAAAGTCATGTAGAGACTCCTGCCAGTGCTGAGATGCTTGAGAAGTCAGAGAGAGGCCCCTGCCAGCACTCAGATGCTTACAATGCTACTGGACACACAAGACTCTGCACCCACTGGCATGTGATTGTCCTGTTGTCATTGCATGTGCTTTATCAGTCTGAAGAGGACTTATGGATTGGTATCAGACATATGGGGTAATATCAGACTTATGACCTTGGACTGGACGGGGCTGGGATGTTTTCTTAATGTACCATTGCTCTTCTATATAAACCTCTTTCTTTTAAACATATGAGTGTCTAAGGATTTGTTTCTCTAGTTTACCCAGACTAACACAGCCTCTTATTTCTAAGTGGTCAACCAATGTACTATCTTGCATGTGTAGATTGAAGGTCTATATAGTCTTTGGTACAGTGCTGAGCACAGTGCAAATGGCACGCTATTGGTATATAATCTCAAAAGGACACAGACTCATTGGGACCCAACAAAGAAGAGTAGAAGTGCCCCACTCACAGGGTTTCCTGGACTTGGTCTTTCTGGGAGCCTATCACTAGAGGGGCAGCTTTGGTTCAAGCAGTCAATCATTTGGTTCACAGATGTGTGCATAGCCACTGCACCATGGGGGATGCTCAGACATGCACAAAATAATAGCAATTAAATTCATAGGGAATAATGCCAGAGATAGTCACATCAAAAGGTTAGCCCTCATTATGATCATATGATGAGTTCTATATAGATGATTATCTTCTTTTTTTAGGTAAAAGATTTTTTCATTTTCTTTTAATTCTCACAGTAAACTGTCACTAGTTTTGAAATTAAAAGCTAATCTCTTTTAAGTCTAATAAAACAATGATGCCCCCCAAACAATAATAATCATCAAAGCCAAGTGTTGTATGACCAAGAACCCAAAGGGAATCCACCGGAGAGAAGGACTCATGTAAATCACGGAGTCAGAAACTAAGGGGTGGACATTTTCATGAACCTCTACTGGGTGTGGCCATCCCTTTCTTCTGCTTGGGGCCCTAATCAATCAGAGGGAGGCCATACTCAGGGTCCAAAGTGATGCTGCATCCAACTGCCCTCACTCACAGCCCTGCAAGGACACAGGGGACTGAGCCTGGGAGACATGGGAGAGTGAGTAGATGCCGACGTCCTGGACCCCTGGGCTCAGGGGAAAAGTGCAAGAGGTTGAGAGCAGACAGGAATGAACAAGGGCACCACGCGCAGTGAGAGGTCCTTGGTCCCACAATGTAGACTTTTCTAGGTCCCAGATCCCGGACTCTAGAACAACACGGTACCTTTTCCTCTGGACATGGAGTCATCCAGGATTTGCATTTTCCCGTCATGTCGCCAAGGGTGGTGTGCTTGCCATTGTAGATGTACACACGGCCATCCTCCCCGCCCATCAGTCCAGAGGTCACATCAGCGATCCTCAGCGGCGCCGCCATGATGATCTCATCTGTGAACAAGAGACAGGAGGACGTCCCCCACCCACTCTCCCCTCACCGGCCTCACCTTCCTTGTCCCAGCATGGAGCGTAAAATCAACCTCCCTCACGTGATATGACAGTGTCAAAGTCTACACTGCAGAGTATGCACCCGGACAGAGCCAAAAATCCTTGTTTTCTCTGTCATCATCCATCAATGACCACAGTCAAGGAGCCCCCCAGGTCCCCTGTGTGTACAGGCTGTTGTGATTGGTAGTTGCTATCAAGTCAGATCCCACTCGGGGAGATCCATCCCTGTGATGTCCTGTAATAGAACACAATGGGTCCGGTCCTGTAGAGTATCTGCCAACCATGTCGGACAATGTTCTTTGGTGAGCAGGATGCTCGTTGGCTGATTTTTGGAGTGAGACTGGGAAATAGGCCTTGCTTTCTAGTCTCTCTTCATCTGGAAGCTCCACGGAAACACCTTTCCTAACTAAGCCATCGTGATCCGGGTCACTCCAGTGCAGTACTCACCACAGTGAGAGCAGCGGCGGTCCCCGCTGACAGTGCTGAACAGAGCAGGCTGTGTGTCCACCCCGGAGTTTGAAATAACACAGCCTCTAACATCAAAGGGTTGCCCAGGACCAAAGTGATGGTCCGGGAAGCTGGTGCTAGCATCTTCAGGTGTTAGGTCTTACTGTCCCTCCAGATCTGATCTTTTGTGATTCGAAAGGGTCCTAACATCCCCCAGACTACTGGGCCATCAGCTCTGTGGGAAGAGCCTACAAGAGCTGATTGATGGAGCAGAAGACTGGGTTCGACATGGCTACACCTTTCCTACCTAAGCCATCGTGATCCAGGTCACTCAGGTGCAGAACGCCACCAAAACGAGAGTAGCGGCGGTCCCCGCTGAAGGTGCTGAGCAGCGCAGGCTGTGTGTCCAGCGTTAAGGCATACATCCGAGTGGTTCCACCTTGGTGCAAGGTCATGCTCAGGAAGGCCATCTTCGACACGTCATCTGAAATGAGCCAGAGTGGTAGCTCTGAAAAGCCTGTTGGCTCCGCAGAACTAAACATGAATACTCCTTCTGTGCTTGCATACAGGCAACTAACTCTCCAGCATACAGGACATCCCTTCACACTGGCCCATTGCCACCAAGTGAATGCTGATGCATAGAGATGCTAGGTACCCAAACGAGCCCTTTCTCCCACCCCCATTTTCTGGGGGGAAAAAATACTCAACGTCTTCTGGCAGTGAAAACTTTTCTACTATAGCCCATGTGGCAGTCACCCAATCTGGTGTCAGTTTGAGGATTAAGAGTGTAGGGGTGGAGCCTAGCCTGTCAATGTGGAGATAGCCAATGAGACCTCTGTGTGGCATGGCTTTCTCCTGAAAAATCTGGCCGGTGAGAAACTTATGACTCACTCCCTCGGAAACACTGGACTGACAAGGCTGACTTCCTGTGAGACATTGCTGAGGAGAAAACACATAGACCTATCCTGATGCGGCCAGAAATCTGGACGTAGAGTAGCCATGTGGAGACTCCTGCCAGTGAGGAGATGCTTACAACACCACTGACTTTGCACCCACTGGCCTGTGATCTTCAGCATCATTGCATGTTAGCTGAAGCTGGCGCTTTTTCACAAAGCCGAAGACGCTATAGATTGCTGTTTTACATATAGGCTAATATCGGACTTGTCACCTTGTACTAGAGTGGGTTGGGATGTTTTCTTAATGTAAATTCCCCCTTTATATAAAACTCTCTCTTATATACATATG
>PVJH01032066.1:0-23053 GCA_004026705.1 Nesogale talazaci
GCCCGACGGCATTCGCCTCAAACGGGCTCTGGCTGCGTCGAAAGAAGTCCCAGACTGCACACGCGTTTTCTTTTGTTTCTTTTGATTTTTATTGAACACAAGTATTCTGACAGAATGCAAAGTCAAAATTCTCAGTTAGTACTCAGTATTTACACCAGTGAGGATGGAAACAAAGGCGGTCTCGATGTTTCACTCGGTAAAAAGTTTGATAACATGAGAGAAAGGCCTCCCGAAGTAGGGGGATGCTGGGTAGGGATGTTCACGGAGGCCTGCGGGCCCCCATCCAGACAGACAGCGTAGAGTGAAAACCTGGGCTTTGGAAGGCTCCGTAGAAAAGTGTGAAAATAGTGTTGCACGTCTGTAGCTGCACTATGTGCACTAGGCATGGCCCTCGGGGTGGCGAGACCCCCTCCACCCCACCCCGCCCCACGGCACCCCGTGTCTCTCCGGCAGAACCTGGCCGTACTGTTTATGTGAACACATGTGTACAGCACATACTCATAGAGACACATAGAGACACTGGAAACTGGTGGTGTGGGTCCCGCCTCTAAAAGAAGAAAAAAATCCAAAGGAGGAAAAGGATAAGCTGTTATCTTAAACAGAACAGATAGGTCATCTCCAGAGTGTGGAGTGAGCCTCCTCCTCTGCCTTGCCGTGGAGAAAGGCAAGCTCATGCATGCAGACATCAATCTGCATTGCAGGACAGGAGAGAGGTGGGCAGAGTCCTGGGTTCCAGCCAGTGGTGAAGCTAGGAGTCTGGGGGCTGGGGGAGCTGCTGCCCTGGGTGGGGCTCTCTGAGGGACAGGTGACAGTACCTTGGTCTCTATCTAACCAACAAAACCAGAATCCATTGACCTAGCCACAACCCCATGGAATGCCCAGTCTTGGTGAGGTATCGTGTGGGCTCGGCAGAGCTGGCCAAAGCCATGCGTGGCTATGCCACAGACAGTGTGGTTGGTGGCTGACAGAGCTGCCTGGGCTGGCCACCTGCTCCTCCCCGCCCAGCTCTTCCTTCCAGCCGTGTGCTCTAAGAACTCCCTGGGGATCTTTGCGTCCGAACCATGGATTTGGGCAAGCCCTAGCATTAAGGGGGCCAGGCCGTGTCAGCTGGGACCCTCCATTTCCATCCCCGGGAGCTGAGAAAACACAAAATAACCCCACACTTAGCAAATGACAAGACCATGGATTTTCACAGTTTGAAGTGATCACCTAGCATCGCCGGCTGGTCAGCCTGCAGAATCGTCAGAAGATGGGCACGTGCCGCCCACAGAACCCAGGGCCCAGGGGCAGTCATCACCCTGCCCTCTCAACATGGGGAGCTTGGGGAAAGGCATGCATGCCAGAGGACTGGTTTCTGGTGACTCATCATTATCAGAGTCTTTTTTTTTTCCTTAAAAAATCAGTTTTCTTTGCTTAAAGGCTTCGATTCCTTTTTTTTTTTTTAAGAGTTATTACTTTTGTTTTCCTGAATATTTTTTTTTCTGAACTATCTGCTATACCTTCCACAACCAAACTATGTTGAAGTTTTATTTCAATACTATGACAAAAACACGTTTCACACTAAAATAGTCACGCATCCACAGTGCACAAGCTTGCAGTTCTAAAGTAGAATGAGAGGGGAAACAAAGCAAAATTTCTATACAAAGGACTGGATTTTCCCTTCTCCCCTCCCCCCACCCATCCCTTTAAAGTTTCTGTAAATTTCCTTCCCCCACTTAGTCTCCAATTCAGGAAAGTTGTGTTATGACTCAAGCGGGTGGTGGTTACTATTATTTTTTTCTTTCTTTCTCTGGTTTCAGCCCACACTGCCTAAGAGAGCAGAGGGCGATGTCACTTTACTCCAACAGATTTCCAAAAGAAGACATTACTTCCCGGAAGCACACATGCTCTTTCGCTCAAATCTAGATTCTGGGCTCAAAAGGAAATCTTATGTATATACTTTTTATTTGGCTTTCTACAAAAAGGGGATGCTCGGGGTATTAAAAAAAAAAAAAGATGTGTTCACCAAGACCAGCCCCAACTGTACAATCGTCTCTGCTTCCTTCGACAAAGACTGTTGCATCCTTCAAAAGGCAGGGTGAGGACGCCTGGGGGTAGGCGGGGTGAGGGAGAGGCTCCGGGTCACAGATACAGGCAGGTGGTGATGCATCAGAAAGTGGTCGACCCCCCAACTGGTAACCCCAGGAAGGGAAAACCAGGGGTAACAGCCATGCCAGGAGTTACCTGGGCGGGGTTCAGGCAAGTAGAATGGAGGCAGGAACCACTGTCACCAATGGTCTCCGGTCAAGCTGTCTGTGCTGCCGAGGGGCCTGTGGTGTCCCCCCACCCCCACTCCGCCATCCCTCCCCCCGATGTAGGTGGTATTTGTAATGTTGAAACTACGCTTGGAAGAGGGGGGAAAAAAAGGCCTCTAGTTTACCCGGACATTGAAACCGAACCAAAGTCCAACATGTGTCAATCTGTAAACACTGGCGAACAAAAGCAGAGGAAGAGAGACAGGCACGGCAAAAAAAAAAAAAAAAAAAAGGAGGACAGAAAAGTAAACAGAAACCCAAATACTGCACATGGAAATCTACCCCCAGAAGCTGCAATTTGGCATCCTTCTTACAAAACAAGAGCCTATGCGGGGACTGACCTTAGCTGGAAAGGGCGACACGCTTTGCGCACGGAACAAATAGCAAGTGGGCAGAAATGATAAGTCCTTTACGAGGTCTTACAGAGTTCAAACTCGACGGAAAGTAGAAAAATAAACTGCGGACTTTGTTCATCCCGGGTTGTCTTCGTGCCTGGTCGCTGCTCTCGGAAATGGGTCTGTCGGCCAATTGGGGTGAGACCAAGCGTGGTCTTCGGGAACCTACATGGATTCTTAATTTGGGGTCCTTTTGACTGGGTTTCTAAATGGTCTCTGGGGATGGAGTGGGCGTCACCTTCTCGCTCGTTTTCTTACAAGTGAGTGCGTGGTAAAGGGACCCTCTCTGTCAATCCGCAGAAAGGAGATTCTGTGTTTATCTTGTTTAGTTATTATCTGGAAAAGGCAAAAGACACTGGAGAAATGAGATGTGTGTGCGCGCGCGCGTGTGTTGTGTGTGTGTGTGTGTGCGTGTGCGTGTGTGTGTGTGTGTGTGTGTGTGACCTTGGAAATGCTCTGGTGAAGTTGTCTCACTCTGTATTTTGATCTTTGCTTGCTGCTCGTCACCCGTCATGCTTTGCTCTCACTCTCCTTTGTCTGTGTGGCGTCGTTGGGGACCGTCTTGACCTCCGCTGCCGCCGGTGGCGGTGGTGCTGGCTTCGTTTCTGTCTCCTGGCTCTCCGATTTCGCTTCTACGGGGCCCTTCCTGCAGGGAGGGGAGAAAACACACCCTGAGACCCAGATCTGCGGCCAGCCCACCCTGGGGAGGGGAATCCCACTGAGCGCCAGTCTCCAACAGTGGCCGGGTCCCAGAAACCGGCAACCACCGCTCCCTGGGCCCTGCCTGCAGAGCTCGGACTTGGCAGGTCAGGACACGGTGGCTTCCAGAAGCCGCACCGGGCTCCGTTGGTCTTGGGTGGTGGAACAGAGCCTGCAGCAGCCCGACTTGGTATATCGAGGGATCATGGGCTGGACCCAGCAATGGCTTCAGCAGGTCCCCTAGCAAACAACCTGCCCTTGGCTACACCCCTAGCCCAGCCTCAGCCCTGCTGAGTCTCCAGGTGGCATGCTTAAGGGGAATGAGAACGTGCTCTTTCCCAGGAAGTCCTTGCTAGTTTGCTCTGGGAAAAGGCCCGGGGGCCCGCTGAGCAGGGCAGGCCTGTTGGGGTCCTTTCACTTCCCAGAGGAAAGTCAGGGCCTATGGATGATGCTCTGTGGGCGGCTCTTGATGGCAGATTATCTGGGGGACAGTCTGAGGAGCCCCCTCAAGTTGTCTCCTCTCTCTATCTGCCCCCCTAACAGGAGCCGGGCCTAAGGCTCAGAAGCCGTCTCAGCCGGCCCTGCTGGATGCGACCCTCGCAAGGAAGCAACCTGGGAGCTGAACTTAGAGACCCAGCAGCCACTTGGTGCTTGGGAGTCTCAACGAGTCCCCAGTCTCTTCTAAGAGCGGGGGGAAGCAGGAGACGGGGACGGAGTGTGGGCAGCCTGGCCCGAGGGAGGACCCGCTCCGCTCCCAGCTCCGGCCTCCGCCTGTCCTTCTCCTCTTCCCAGTGCTTATAACACATGACCATCAGCCCCACGACTCCGTGGCCTCCTTAGCTTGCCTCCCAGGGCTGCTCATTCTGCCAGGTTCTGCCCCAGGGAAAACAGGAGCCTCAGCAAGGACGGTCAGGAGAAAACATAATTAACATGGCCTAATTACTGAGCAGGAGGCTGTGCCCTGGGCCCCGGCTGCCTGCCCTCCCGGCTGCCGCTGCCCCTCTGCCTTTCTCCCAGCCCCCCTCCCCCCTTGACTGACAAGTCCATTCCGAGCAGCCCTGGGTTAGTCTGAAGACACATCCGACAAGAAGGACACAGCACAGACGCACACCACCACGGGACACCACCCGACCAGAGTGGACAGAGAGGAGCCGTACTCGGTCTTTGCTGGTGCAGGAGAGACAGAGCTGTCTGCGGTGGAAGGGGCAAGCTCAGGGGCTTGTCCACCGGCCCCGGCAGCGGGAGCAGGAGAGCCCAGGGCGGCAAAAACATCCTTGGCAAGGTCAATATCTGGGGTCTTGAAGTTCCCTTCGTCCATTTTAAAGTCCTCGCCCTGGGACGGGTTTGTGGCGCTGGCGGCGGAGGCTGCCTCCGTCTTCGGGCTAGCCTGGGCTGCCTCCGCCACTGCCCCCGCCGGGCTCTTCTCGCGGCCGGGCTGGGTGGGCTCGGGGTCCACGCCTTTGGTGCTGGGAGCCTCCTGCTTGGCTTGGGGGGCTTCTGTGGCAGTGGTAGCCACTGCTGCTAGGGGGCTAGCTGCCCCAGTTGGGGCGGGGGCCGGGCTGGGGGCCGGCTTGCTTCCAGGAGGGGCCTTGGTGGCCTCACCCACACTGCCTGGGGCGCTGGGGCTGAGGACAGCCCCCTGGTTGGCCAGGACACTAGAAGACAAATTGCTCGTGGCAGGGGCTGAGGTCGGGGTGTCGCTCAGGTCAACGAGGGGGGCGACTTTGGGAGCAGAAGCGGGAGGTGGGGAGGAGGCTGCGACACCGGGCCCCTTGGAGGGGGTGGCCTGGCCAGCGGGCACAGAGTTTGAGTCCGGCATGGCTGTGGCTGGGGGGGCAATACTGGAGGTGAGGGTGGTGGTCTCACTGGTGGGGCTATTCTGAGCAGTGGCAAAGGTTTCGGTGACAGTGTCAGAGTTAGTGGTGACGGTGGTGGCCGAAGGCAGCAAGTCCTCCACAGTGGCTGTGGTGTCAGCAGGCAGCCTGCGGGGAGGACAGGAAGTAGAGAGAAGACACGATGAAGCGGAGACGTGACAGAGAGGCAGGGGCCGAGGGGAGAAGCCTGGGAGAGGGGCATGCAGTTTCCCGGACACTCGGACACAGGACCACAGAGAGACACTGAGCGGGAGGCAGAAAAAGACACAGGAGATGACAGAGACACGTGGTGTCTACCAGGGACCTGTATTGCTCCCTTTCCCTGACACCTGCCCTAAGGTCTCCCTCAGGAGGGGGCCTGCAGTTCAGCCGCCCACCACCAGAGGCTCCATACGCCCCAGAACGGCAGCCCCTGCTGCCCTGCGGAGGCCCGCCGCAGGTAGTGATGACCCCAGGCGGGGAAGAAGGCAGACTAGGAGGCCCTAGAAGAGCCCCTAAGGGCCATAGGATCTTCCCGTCACAGGGACTGTGATGCCATGATGCATGATTTCCTTTGAGCCCAAAGTGTCCCCAGCATGGCCAGCCAGGCGGTGGTCAGGGTCTCTGAGGACCCCCGAGGCTGCAGACAACAGGCAGGTTAGGGAAGTAGACCAGATCCCCAACGTCCCTCACACCTTTGGGAAGACAAGATGCAACCTTCCAATGCTAGCAGGTTCCAGGCAGGCCCGACTCCAAGCCATTCCAGCGTGTGTGTGTGTGTGTGTGTGTGTGTGTGTGGAACGTGGGGACAGGGCCCAGGGAGCCCCACTTATTAGGGGAGCCTCTTACAGGCCCCCTCCCCCACTCCCATGAATACAACTAATTTTCAACACAACTAAAGAAAAGAAGCTCGGCCATCTCAAGCGGGGTCGTCTTCTGGCCAAGGGCTCCGGCATGCTGGCCTGCCCCTGGGCTGTGCGCGGGGGGCGCCCTGGGAGGTGCGGGAGGGTAGAGGTGCAGGCCCCGCCCCGCCCACGTACTCAGGCTCCGTCAGCGGCGTGGTCTCATTAGGCTCTGTGTGTTTCCCTCCATCGTGGTTTGGGGTCCGTTCCTCCTCCGTCCGCACCTCCACAATGGGCTCCTTGGACTCATCTTTCCTGTGGAGAGAGTTCTGCTAGTTAATTCTGCTAGCCAGCTCCGGATGGGGGAGCGAGGTTCAGCCCCAGAACTGGCAGGTGGGCTTCGAGAGCAGCCAATGAGGGCGTTGGCTCCCTATGGGTGCGTGGGGCGGGCGTGGGCACTCCCTGGCGGGGCATGGACGGCTGTGACTGCCAGGGAACATCAGATCGCATCACACTGATCTCTGTTTCCTCATCTGCAAAATGGGGCACATGATATCGACTGCCCTAGCTATCATGGATGAGACCAGGGGCCGTGAGCAGCCACACGTGTTCGAAACCGCCAACTCTTTCAGGGGAGAAAGACGGGACTTTCCACTCCCATCAAGATTCTCAGAAACGGATTGGCGCAGTCCTATGCTTGCCTGTCGGGCCACTGTGAGTCGGAATTGACTTGATGGCAGTGAGTTAAAAAAAGATTTTTTTTTCAGTCATTGTATTGTGGGCTCTTAGAGCTCTCATCACAATCCACACATCCACCCATTGTGTCCAACCCATCTGTACACGTTACCATCATCACTTTCAAAACATTTCCTTTCTATTTGAGCCCTTGGTTTCGGCTCATTTTTGCAAGCCAAGTGCTCTGCACCTTATCTAGCCCACACCAAGGCTCCTCGAGCAAGCTATATGCCTGTAAGGCTGGGAGTTCAAACCCTCAAGCTGCTCTGTGGAAGAAAAACGAGGCTCTGTTCCCGTCAAGATTTTTAGTCTCATCAATGATACCAATATTATAAGGGAAAACAAAGAAAAGAAAAACTGGCTTCCACACCAAAGGATGAGTCTTTGAAGAATATGAAGAGACCAGGCACAGGTGTGGGGGCAGGGAAAGGGAGGGGCAGGAAGCGATGGAGGGGGCAAGACGAGCCACATGTCGGGGGAGGGTGTGCTAAAGGGATCTGTTAGCCGATTTGATGTGATGAGATGGGTGGTGCAGCTCCATAGAATACTTCTCTTTTAACACCTAACCTACTAGAAATGAAGTTTTTAAAAAATGAGAGGGGGAGGTTCTCAGCCTGAAAAACCCTTTAGATTCTTTACCTCTTGGACCTCAATATTGGTCACTCGGATTCTTTAGTGACATACTAGTTCAAACATGAAAAGAACAAAAAAAACCCCAAAAGATCTGCAGCCTCAGAAACCTTATTTAGGATCCCTGTGAATCAGAATCGATGGCCGTGAGCGCACACACATGTATAAGGAGAACTTGGGAATACAGCAGGAAAAAGCCTGGGCTACTCGCTCATCACCAGGTCTGTGGTTCAAGCCCACCAGCGGCTCCTTGGAAGAAAGATGAGGTGATCTGCTCCTGCAAAGATTTACCACGTCATGAACCCTCTAGAGGGCTGTTTAGAGGGGTAATAGACTCAATGGCAGGATAGATCCAGGTTAATACCTGTATATGCAAGTGTGTGTCTGTCACATCTGTAATGTGTGTCAACTTGGCTAGGCTAAAGTGCCTGGTGCATTGCTGGAACCCGTCTGGATGTGTCTGTGAAAGCATGTCCTCTAGAGGATCAGCTGAAAGAGTCAGACCGTGCTCCATGGTGTGAGGGCCTCGTCCAAGCAGCCGGAGGTCAGAGGGGCAGAAGTGGAGTCCTGCAGGGATGGAGGACACTGTCCCAGGGTCCCATCCTGATGCCTGGCCTGTGGCGGACTTTGGCTTTGGCACCTCCCCTGGGAGCCCCGTGAGCCCTTTCCTCAGACAGCCATCGATAGGTGCTATTGGTTCCGTTTTTCTGGAGAACCCTAGCAGAACACATCTCTGGCAATCTGGCCAACCATGTGGTGGCCAACGACATCGCTCGCTCCACCCCTTCTCTGCTTGGTGCTGCTCCAGCTACCGGGCTAGGAATGTGCTCTCCCACAGACGCTGGCAAGGACATGGAGAACCAGAGCTTGTCGTCTCTGGAACTGTCGTACCCTCGTGGCGGGGGGGCGGTGGGGAGGGGGTGGCCAGAACCATCTTGGTCCCCGGAGCTGCTTTATAAACCATTACTAGATGTTGTGTGTGCAAGCAGATGTGTTCCTCCAAGATTGGTTCTGTCATTCCAGCTCCCCTCTAGAACGAGCGCTGACAATTCTGCTCACCCTCATGTACTCAGGGATCTTCATGGGCACACGCCTAGACCAGTGACCCACACTACGCTGAGTCTGGAGACCCCGTTTCTATTGGGTCTCTGAGGCTGTCAATCTGTACAGGGCACGCTGCCTCAGCTTTCTCCCACGGAGTAGCCCGACACCTGACCCGGGGCTGCCAGGGTGTCTCAGGTCTGGGATAGGGTTTGCTTTTCAAACAGGCGCCTTCAAAGAGGATGCTTTGAGAAATGTTATTCTAATCTCTCCTCCTCCTCCCTTTCCCCTCCCTAGTTTTCTGAATAGGAACGCTGAGGTGAGGCTGAAGAAAACCAGCACTGCAGTTGCTGCCCTGTGGATTCTTTGTGGGCAGCCTGCCGGGCTGTTACCAGAAAGGCTGAAGGTTCGAGCCCCGCCCAGATGGAGCACAGTTGTGCACGGACACGCCCGAGGCATGCTAAAACCTGGGGCGGGTGGCGCGGAGGTTGTGCGGCTGCAGCAGGCTCTGAACTCACGAGAAGGCAGCTTTGCCCTCCTCCATGTCCTTGCCCTTGGCCCCGGGCCCGGCTTTCCCGCACAGGTTGACAGCGATGCACATGAACAGGCCGCACTTGTTCAGGAAGTAGCAGGTGATGTCCACGACCACCAGGAGCAGGACGAAGATGACAATCAGGATGCCCACGATGGCCCCGGTGCTCAGGCCGGCGGTGGGGCTCCCATTGGCTGGAGGGGGAGCGAGAGAGGAGAGAGAGAGAGAGAGAGAGAGAGAGAGAGAGAGAGAGAGAGAGATGGCCCCCGTTAACAGAGTCCGGAGGAGACTTCCTGGGCTCGAGAGAGGAACCACCTCTGAACATGGGATAGGACCCAGATGATAAAACCATGGCGGTCTCGGCCAGCGAGACTCCTCCCCTGGGGTTTTCTACATCCAGGCATTGAAACATGTAGTTAACCTTTTTAAGAGGGAGTGGGCGATGGCCTTATCTCATAGACCCTGGGGAAGGGTCCCAGGGTCAGGAGGTCAGGAAGAGACTCGGGACGAGAACCACCTCTCCATCTCTGCTCTCCATCAGATCCGTCCACCCATAGATCCACCCTCGGCTGTTTTCTCATAAGTCCCCGGGGAGTCGGCAGTGGTGATGGGATCTAGGCTGCACTGTGGCTCCCGGGAGCAGTCAGGGGGGAAAGTCGATCACTAGCTGGGGGCAGAGGCTCTCTAGAGCTTCCTTTGGACTCATGGTGACCAGGGGACGCTGCTCCCTGCCTGGACTTGCCCCCTCTTTTGGAAATCTCTGAAGAAACTCCATCCCGTCTTCCTTGCAGCTCAGCAGGATGAATGGAGCCCGTGACTCTGGGGATGCGGTGCGCCACCAGGCCCGGTCGCGAGGCCTGGGGTACTCTGGGGTACTCACCGTCTAGGAGCGCGGCATGCTTGGATGAGACTTCAGGAAAGCCAGCTGCCTCACAGAGATGAACAAACACCCGGCACAGACAGACACACCTTTCACATTCAAGCAATACCCACCCTACCCCGCTCTGCTACACCCACCCCTGGGGGTGGGGGTGGGAGTGGAAGTGGGTGTTAGCCAAGTCCACTTTGAATGACCCTGTCTCTGTGTCTTACACCCTGTGTCAGTCCATCCAGCCCTCAGGGCTTTGGGGTGGTGGGTGGCAGCACAGCGTGCCCCTGGCTCAGCATCCTGGACCCCCGGAGTCCTGACTGAGGCCATCTGGAATGTGCCTGATACCCCCATGATGATGCCCAACATCTGGGGGATGAGTGGTCATGGGGTGTATGTGGGGGGCGGGAGTTACCGATGTGAGCTCCCTGTCAACGTCAGTGCAGAATCAATGACCCCAAACGGATTCCTTCTTCTGCCAGGTGATTCCAGAATGAACAGCCTGGCACTCAGCCAGGTCTGGCTGAGGCTTCCGACGCCCTCAGGGATCCTGGGATACCCGAGGCCCAGGGTGTCAAGATCACCCAGCTCCCCAGCCTGCAGGCCACTACCTGGGTCTCTGCCCCAGCCCAACCCCACATTCAGCCATCACATGTTTGGGGACTGCCAGGGAAGGGCTCAGTGGTCTGGCTGCCACATGCAAACACTGATGTTGCTGCTGGGGCGTGTCTCTTTCCCTTTTCATGTGGGCGATGTTCTGGGGGTTGGGGGCTGGAGCGCTGCCACAGGTTTCCTGCATAGTCCCACCCCAACGGTTCTTGTTTCAAACTTCAATCCAGGGTTTGAGTCACCACCTTGGCAGAGTGCTGATTTCACCACCCCTCCTCCCCCCTCAGACCCCCACCCTCACACCTAGTCCCTGAGTTGCAGGAGCCTTTCCCATCTTGGAAATATATTAGGTTCTGGGATCCTTGGTCTTGTCAGTCAGCCTTTCCCTCTCAGCCCCATTGGCCCCATATAGAGGGCCCAAGTGCATTTCTGCAGGAGACCCTAAGACTGGCCAAGGACCCTGTGCTCGCTCAGTGCACCTATTTCCAGCCACCTGGTCTGTGAACTCTGTAGGCGAGAAGCTGGCCACTGGTTCCCGCAGTCAGCTGGTCAGTCATTGTCTTAGCAGCTGCCAAGGCAGAGGTGTTTCTGATTTGACTTCAGAGCCCAAAGTATCCAGCAGAATCCCTGTGGACCTCACCGATTCTGTCCTCAAAGCCAAGGATGAGACGCAGGCCTCCCTCCCTGCCTCACGCTCTGTATCCCTAAGCTGCCTCTGACTATGAAGATGTTTTCAGCCTTGGGTTTGTCTTTGACCATGGACTCAGGTTGCCATAATGCCCTGACAGCAATGCCCCACAGCCTTCAGCCCCTACTTTTGGGTGAGTCATGATATGCTTTTTCTGAGGTCCAAGGTCACTCCTGGTGACTATCCCCAGAACTCTCTCGGGCAGCTGGAATGACTCCTGCTCCAAGTCCAGCGGACCCTGCTCAGACCTGCATTTGCTCTGAAGTCCCCACAGGGCGATCAAGGTCAGAGGGAGGAAAGGACCTTTGCAGGAAGTCAAGTAGGGGGAAGCTTGGGGCCATGGTCTCCAACGTCCCATCATGTAAGGCTTCGCTTTTGTGTCCTGGCCTGAAAGGCCCTACACCTGAGGTCTGGCCTCCTGCTAGTCCACTGATGGCCATCTCCGTACCGTCCCTATTGACCCCTTTGCCCCACCCACTCAGGCAGGCTTCTGTTCTCCCCGCTGGCCACACCCTGACCACAGCACTCCGTCCCCATGCCTGCCGCAGCCTCTGTGTGGTCGTGCAGCTCGCAGTTCCGTACCCTTCTCAGGGGCCTCCTCTTCGACTGCCCAGCACCAACCCAGGACCCTCATTCCCGTGTTTGCTCTCTGGAGTGCTCCAGCAGGTACCCTGTCTGCTTTCCGTTTCCTCAGCATCTGGGACACACCTGAATTCCAGGGTAAGTTCCAAACATATTTGCTGAGGCTATCAATGAGGACTTGACCCCAAGGAGAGACTATTGTCTCCAAATATCTAAATGTGTGTCATCAGGAGGAGGAAGGCCAGTCTGGGTGACCAGTCTGGGCTGGGGACAGATTTCAGCTCTGTAGGAGACAAAATAACCACGCAGCGTGTGAGCTGCCTTAGTGGGTGGCCCCACCACTGGAGACATTCAAGCAGAGGTGGGAACAACCCATTGGCAGGGAGATGGTACTTCTCTGGACGCGACTCTTGCTTGGAGCAGGGTGGAGAGAGGGTGCCTTCCTGGCTGATTCACCCTGCGTGTGTGTCCTTGCCAGAGAGATGTTCCGGGGTCCTGAGCCAGGCCTGAGCAGGAGGAAGGGCCCCCTCATGCCAGTTCCCTCCACAGCATTGTGTTCAGAGAAGGACTTAGTCCCAGCAAGATTAAGATGGTCCTCACACAGCTGACGGACCATCGTGAATTTGTGCTAGCACGGAAAATAACACCCTTGCTCCCCATGTTTCGTCACCAGCAGTGGGATTCTGAGGTGCTCTGCTAACTATTCAAATACTGGGACTCCACAGCCCTGCTCAGAGTCTTAGGACTTTGTTTACAAAGGAGCTGTGGCATTTCCTATGTGCAGCTTAACGTGAGGCTCACAGCTCCTAGGTTTTCTGGTCAATCCTCGCTGCTGTTCGCGGACTGGAGGGAGGGAAAGACAGCAGGACGTCCTCACTGTCATGGCCTCCCTCGTCTGTCAGGTCATTCCCTCAGAGGAAGACGCCACCCAGGTCCCCACCGTTCAGAAGTTAGCCTCTGAGAGGAACTGAGACCCTCCTGAAGCTGGCAGGAGAAGGTTTGCGGCTTTTACAAAAAAAGAAGTTTGAGGCACGGGACATGGAGGGCTAGAGACGGCAAGGTATTCAAGCCCAGCTAGTGCTCATTATCTCTTGGGGGTGCTTCAGAACTGCTTAGCCCGAGAAGGCAGGAGGATCAGAGGTCCTCTGCCACACAGTGTGTAATGCTTCCACCGTCCAGGCTGCATCCCTACCCGCCCCCCCCCCCCAACTTCTCCCTGACCTCACCCAAACCAAAGGGTGCCCCTCACAGTGTCAGGCTTAGGAACTCGGGACTATCCATCCTCTGTGGTTCCCGGGGTGGGCGAGGGCATCAGGGAAGAGGGGTGGGGCTTGTTCCAAGGCCGAGACCACGTGCATCAATGCTTTCAGATGGTGTGTGCCAGCATGTAAGTCTCAGTTTACTGATACGTGAGGGAGGGGTGCGCGAGGGGAGGGAGAGTCATGGTGCCCTGGCTCCCAGGGCAGTAGTCCAGGTACCTCCCACCCCCAAGTGGTTGGTTGGGCTCTCAGGACTGTTACTATGAGGTCCTCAACCCTTGGCATGTCTGCTTGTTTCTCCCAAGAGTTGCTAACCAAACGGATGACAGGTGTGTGTGTCCTCCCCCCACTGCACCCCCACGTGCATACAGGCAGGAGGCAGTCTGCCAGGGAGAGCCATCGCCCTCGGTCTCTGTATCACAGCGTCGGAAGATGCCACAGCGTACAGGGGCCCATCCTACAGAGGTGCACATCTGGTAGTCCCCAGGCTGCTCCCACCCACACCACCGCATGTGACTACCTCCCCAGTTCTGCTAAGGATCTTCCCTCCCCCTCCCTGCGGGGATCTGGGAACTCCAAGGTGTCAAGGACCTATGTATAAACCGCTCTTCAGAAAGCTGAGGAAAACAAACGACTTCCTTTGACTCGAACCCCATTCACCAGGCTAAATTCAAATTGTCCAGGCCTGTGTGAGGTGGAGAGGACTTCCTTTTTCGTTTTTTCCCCCCTCCCTCACCCCCCCCCCCCCCCCGTGAACCCTTGATAATTTAGAGATTATTATCTTTTCATGTCTTACACTGACTAATGTCTCCCTTCACCCACTTTTCTGCTGTCTGTCTCCATGGGGAGGGCGTTATATGTAGATCCTTGTGATCAGTTCCTCCTTTCTCCTCCCACTTCCCCTTCCCTCCTGGTATCACTACTCTCATTGTTTGTGCAGAGGGGTTTATCTGCCCTGGATTCCCCATGTTTCCACCTCTTATCTGTACCCACGTACATGCTCTGGTCTAGCCAGATTTGTAAAGTAGAATTGGGTCATGATAGTGGGTAGGAGGAAGCATTAAAGAACTAGAGGGAAGTTGTACGTTTTGTCTCCTCCCCTAGACCCTTCTGTGAGGGGATGTCCAATTGTCTACAGAATGGGCTTTGGGGTTCCACTCTGCATGAGAGAGGACTTTCTGATACTTTGTGGGACACACGAGTACCAAAACCAGAAAAATCAAAAACACATCGGTGAGTTCGCATGAACTGTTATTTCCTTTAATAATGCAAAGGTGTAAACTTCATAAAGGCCTCGCTGATTATCTACACAACAATGTTAGCATTCTTATTAGTAGAAAAATGTGACCTCCAACCTGCGGCATCCATGTCTGCACACAAGCAGAGAGCCCCATGTCTGTGGCGGTGGACACTATGAGTGCAGGGCGTGGAGGCGGGCAGGCGGGTGGCGGGACAGAGTGGGGAGCGCTCCCTCCTCCAGAGGGTCTCAGAAAACCTCCAGTCTCAGGGATTCCTTTCCGTGGGATGGGGCTCACCTTCACCTGAGCTCCAGGTCCAGTGAGACTGGGTGTGCCTTAGGGGCTGTCTCCTTAAGGACACACTGTTGAATGGCCCTTGAAGTTATTTCAGTCAAGCCTGCTGAGTCTCTAGGCATGCTCAAGGGTCAGGGACATCTCAGGCCTGCACTCTGGGGTGAATACGCCAGCCTGCAGCCCAAGATGGTCGGAGGAGGGAGGTGCTGGAGGCCCGCTGGACTTGGCTGGCTGACCTCACCTGGCTCTCCCTTTGGCCCTTGCTCATGGATCTGGGAACCTGGCATCAGGTGCCAGTGATGCCCCATGCTTGTCCTGCCCCCCTGTACCACATCTGCTTTCTTTATCCTGGCCTGCAGCAGGGGTCCAGGGAACAATGGTCACGTTGGCCTAGGGCTGGAGCCGCTGCCTGATCAGGCTACACAGTCACGTGAAACCCTGACTGGGGGTGCTCTACACGCTGGCGTGTGCCCATGTGGGGGCTGGGCTGGGTCTCATTGACTGGGGACAGCACAGGGTCATTGTGGGTCCCCACAGGGAAAGGCCCAATCTGGCTGGCTAGTTTGTGCATACTGAAAAATAGCAACAGGGAAAAAGAATAATAATAAACCAAAACTAAGAAAGAAGAAAAAAAAAACAACCAAAAAACAAAACAAAACAAAAAAACTCAAGCTTCTGCAGAGATGCTTAGAGAAGAGATATGTAGAATGATATGTGACCACAATGGAGAGGGGAGTTTTATTCTGTAGACGGTCCGTCCCCAAGCACACAGATTGGTGTAACGGAGCAGGGCTCACCCCAGGGCTCACCATGGCACCCTAACAAACACACCCCACCCTCCTCTCTGTGGTTCAAGGAGAGAATCAATCCCCAGCGTCAGAGAGGAATTCCAGCTTTTCAAGAGGGTGGTAGAAATGGCACACTGCCAGCGGACCAGTAGGCGGCTGGGGCATGCGGAAAGGCCTGTCAGGCTGAATGAGCCCAAATCTCTTCGCATTCTGAGGTTGGGCAGTCCGAGAGTGGCCCGCCGGCTCTGCGGCTCTGCGGCTCTGCACCGTGCTCCCGCCTCCCTCACAGTGGATGCCTCAGGCCTCAGGGCCGTGCGGACGGTGGGACCATGAGCTCCTGCTGGACCACAGCCCCTCCAAAAGGAGGAGGCTCTGGGCGGATCGGCCCCACGGCAGCCAGCGGGTAGGGGTGGGGATGGCCCAGTCTGGGGAGCAGCACCGAACTCGGGGGGCACATCACAGCTCGCCCCTGCTTGGAGGCGAGGGTAAGGTGCTGTGTCTGATACCAGGGCAGGACGCTTCTCAGAATGTTCCGTCGGGCCCAGGAGACAGCCAGCAAACTGCACCCTGGAGACCCACAGCGGCCTGGCTCTTCACAGGAGCACTGAAATGGAAGCAAATCCAACTACTGGGTTGGTGGAGGGTGCAGGGGGAGCCTGGAGCTACGATGAAGGCTTGTGGGAGTCGGATTTTAACAACGGGGTGCAGAGTTCTAGAAGGTGCTGAGAAGCCTTCTCCGGCTACGTAATTTTTAGCTCGGGACAAGGAGAGGCAACAAGTAGCAGATAGGCGGTGTCCGCAAACCCAGCAGAATGCTTCTGAAGTGTCTGTTGTTGTTTTTGTTTTCTTTTTAAAAAAAAGCTTGCAAGGAATTGTTTTCAAACTGCGATTAAAAAGGGGGCAAGCGTCTTCCTACGCAGCAGAAAAATATCTGTGGGTGGTAAAATGTCGGAGGTAAAGCTTTCTGTTTTTGTTTTTCCAATCGCCAAACCGTCCTCGTCCCCACACATTGCCCTCCCTGTGGCTGTGGCTGTGGCCAGGTGGTCCCGGTGGGCTTTTCCAAAGGGGGCACCGATCATTCTCTTAGGCTCTGGCCTTTGTAAGCAATTGAATTTGTGTTTTCAAGTTCCTAGCAGAGCAAGAGGAGAATCATTGCAGAGAAAAGCAATGAGACAAAGGTGTAGGAGGTGGAGGAGCTGCCCATGGTTGCTGCAGAGCCAAGCCACGGGTCCCCCGAGAGCAGGTGGTCGTTTAAACCACAGTGTGGTAGTGGGGGTGTCCCAGGGACGTCCAAGGTGAATAGGTGACGGCAGACACAGGAAGGGGAGGGGCGAGAAGGAAAGAGAAGGGAGAGACAGAAACAGAGAGAGAGAGAGAAAGAAAAAAAAATAGATAAAAAGAAAACAAAAAATTAGGTCAAAGGTAGGGGGTGAAAAACGCAAGAATCCAAGGTTAAATTCAATCTAGTAAATGAAATCGACAAAGGTTAGACGAAGGCTCAGTGCGGTCGGCCAGTCCAGAAGCGCAGCGATGCCAAGGCAGCACAGCGGGGGTTAATTTGGGGGTTAGGGGTCAGCGAGCAAATGAAATTAAAGTGAGAGCGCAGACGTCCTGCGGTGAAACACCAGGCTTTGTTTGGGAGCGCTTTCCCGGGTTCCCTTGCCGGTGGGGTACAGGACCTGGGGCATGAAGGAAGCTGCCAGGGTGGTCTTTGAGTCCCTGCACGCAGCGTACCGTGGTAGCCCTGCCACGGACCAGGGCAATACCTGAGGGCAAGTCACGTGGGGGGGGGGGCACCCTTGCCGGGAGCCAGGCACTTCCCCTGCGTGAAGAGCATCCAGCCCTCCACCCTTTACCTTCCACCCCCTCGCGGGTCACATAGAACACCACCACAGGCAGACATGGCCCCCCCCAAGCTACGAGCCACCCTTAGGCACCTCGTAAGGCCCTGGTGGGCATCCCCTGTGGCACTCTCTACTATACTGGGTGCCTGTGTCCTAATGAGAGCCCTAGCAAGGCCTCTGATATTGCCAGCAGACACGGCAGTGGAGGACAAGGGCTTCCCTGGGATTCTCGTCTCTGATATGCTCCCTCTCCCCGTTCTCCAAGCCCCAGAAGTTGAAGCTGCTGCTGGTACCCAGCGTGCCCACTGGCCTGCCTGCCTATGGAGTCTTAGCTAGGACACAGCTGCCTTTACCAATCTTATCTCCTCTCCCCAGCTCTCAAGCATCGTCCCCCAAAGGCCAGGCAGAGCTGGACACCCCTCCACCCCTTCCTCCCAGCTGGTCATTCCAAGATGGACCAAACAGTGCAGAGAAGACTGGCCCGAGTCAGGGTCGCCCCCACTGGCTTATGTTCTCGGGCAGCACCGCGGACACATCCTGCAGTGACATCCACGGGGCCTGCCTCTGCTTCCCCAGTCCTCAGGCGTCTTCCAACAGAGAGGCGCACATGAATCAATGCTTCTGGTCTACAGCTTAAAAACAACAAACAAACCACCTGCCAACTCCCGGGTGTCCCACCATAGCTTTCTAGACACACACACTCAGGCGCAAACAGCCACTGTGAACCAGGCACTGAGCTCTGCTTGGCTGCTCCTGACAGACTGAGGGCGTTTCTCCCCCCCCCCCCCAACCCCTGGAGCACACACAGGCTGGGTGGTAAGCAGTCCACCTCCTCGCTGGCCTGTCTTCCCCAAGGCCTGAACCAGGAGCCTGGACAACCACTATAGCCTGGGCAGGCCCAGTGGGGGCAGGTCCACAGTCACTGGGGGAGGGGGCAATCTTCTCTGCCCCCAGGCAGAGAGTAACAACGCTCCCTTCACCAAACTGCAGCTCTGTTCTCCGCTCACCTCCCGCTCCTGCCCAGGGATGGCATTTGGCTGGTCTGGAAAAGCAGAGGGTGGCGAGGGAGACCTGAGTGCCCAGAAGGGTTTGACCGTGGAGAGGGGCTCTCGGCAGAAAGGCAGCTGAGCCCACAAGAAGAGACTCTCACTTTATTCCCACACTTGAGCGGATCCTGGATCCCTGGAGGCGGATCTGCGTCTCCGAGGAGAAAGGATCCTGTCAGAGGCCCGAGCGTCTAGGTTCTCCGCTCGCTCCGTGCCGTGAGAGCGGTTCCATTGGAGCTTTGCGCCAATTGTGACTCTCTCGGCGGTGAGGGTTTCTAACCCACGGCCTCTGGGCCCTGCTTCTCTCGGCATCGCCCACAGAGAAGAGCTCTGGACCATGGTAGTGCACAGAAGCAAGCATTAGGTAGGAAGCGCTCGACAACAGTTACGCAGTCCTGGTATGACCTGGTAGATAGCGGATTAGGCCTCACTAAAGGCTTCAGCGCCAACCAGCTCCGGAGGCTAGGCTGCGACTGGTGATGGTGGGAAGGACTCTCTTCCCATCGGAGGGCCCCCTAGGGACTGCCTTAGCATCAGTCCTACAGCGGGGAACCCTTTCCTAGAGAGGGGTGGCGGGCAGTGTATCTCAACCCATTGCACAGTAGGTACAAAGCAAATCAAGCTTTGCATGGGCAACCGGTCATGAGGATGGCTGGAAGCAAGCGAGTTGTCAGGGGCTGTTCAGGCGCATTAGGGGTGCGGCACGTGTGCATTAATTCAAAGCAGGAGACCGACAGAAAGCGGAGCGTGCGTACCTGGGATGGCAGTGGGCTGGGCCGAGGTCCTGAACACAAAATGGGCAGCCTTGGATTTCCCCTGCTGGTTCTCGGCCACCACGTAGACCTCGTACTCGGCATTCCAGTCCAGGGACCTGAGCATGACGTGGTCACTGCCCGAGGCGAGCCTGATCTCTGGTTTCCAGTCGGAGGAGAGCTTCTGGGAGAAAGGGCAAGGAAGACAGAAGGCACCAGGGAGTTTTAGGTACAAGCAGTGAGGGCGTGGAGGGAGGCAGGAGCCCGTGGGCACCGAGGGACTCAAAGGAAAAACGAGGGGAGCACACGACCTTCACGAGTCACCAGTATGATTAAGTCTGCAAGGTCTGCCCTCACAGGCAGGTCGACCACACCTGTGCGTGTGCAAACACAGATGGCATGAGATGCCAGTGTGATCCTGGGCACTGTGACCATGTCCCACGCCCTCGGGGCATAGAGCTTCAAGCACTGCCCACCCTCCCAGCTCCATCCAAGAATGCTGGCCCACATGCCTTAGAACTATTCTGGAGGCTGAGCCCCTGTGGCGTAGTGGTTGAGCGCAGGACTGCGGCCCAGGGGCTTGGTGGTTCAAATCCAGCAGCGGCTCTCCAGGAGCAAGGCTGGGTAGCTCCCACGACCACCAGAGGGCAGTGATGCCCTCCCCAAACCGCACCCCCCCCCAAAAAAAAGAACCCTTCTGGAAAGGAAGAACCCAGCAGTTCAGAATTCAGCTCACCTTCCACTGCCTCATCCCTACTCCCTGACACAAGGACCTGGTGGTGTAGACGTTTTATTTATATAATAATAATTTTTTTAAAGACCATCTTTTGAGCCCCAGAGACGTTCCTCATGATGCCTGGCCCACGCCTCACTTGGCAATCCAATGAGAGGAGGAACGGAGTGGAACGAGGGGTCTCTTTTACCCGCGGAGGGGTGTTTGGGGAGCGCTCCATGCTGTTCTGTCCCTCAGTCAACCTACCCAGTTAGTCACTCCGGGGCTGGACCAAGTAAGTCCACTTCCTGGGGAAGGAGGCCCTTTTAGAAGGGAGGAGAGTGCTCCGTGCATCCGCCTCTCCTACTAGTAAGAAACCTTAGCAAGCAACTTAGGTATTCCCTGAATCCTCACAGCAATTATTAGGCAACGGTCGGGTGCCACAAAGTAAAACTCAGTAGGCGGGGCCAGGAGTCAGAGGGGCTGGAGGCCAGGGGAGAGTGACGGATTAGGTCACCCTTAGATCAGATTCGAAGTTAATGAAAGGTAACCACAATGATCTATTTGGGCATTGTTTGCAAAGGAAGAAACACAATAGAGTAGATAGATGCTGGCCAAATAGCTTCAAGCACCAGAAACATCCATCGTGGAGGCTTATGTTTGTCACGAGCACAAGGCTTTTGCAGGGTTTTTTCCCCCCAGGGTCCCAGCGAGCCCTGGTGGTATAGTGGTTATGCACTGGGCTGCGATCTGCAGGGTCAGATTTGCTCTCATAAACAGTTAGTCGCCGAATCTCACAGTTGGGGGGTGGAGGGTGGGGTGGAGCAGTCACACTGTGTTAGCACTGACTCCATGGCAGTGAAGTAGCTGTGGGTCAGAGGGGAACATTACACTCTGAGGGGCCATCTGTCATAGCCCCTGGCCCTGCCCCACCTGGGCAGGGAGCTGTTGGTGCCCAAGTGAAAGGGCATGGCTAAGTGCTGGGCTTGGGGTGAAGGCTGGGGCAGGTGGGCACTCACCGAGCGATACTTGACCAGGTAGTGTCTGATGGGGGAACCACCGTCATCCTGCTTGATCAGGTTCACCTTAATCGAGTTTCCATCCTCTCCCATCTGTCCCTCCAGCTTGGGTGCGCTGGGTTCCCCTGAAACAGGCAGTTCATCCTGGTGAGACTTGGTCGGCCCAGCGACATTTCAGGCCACCAGAAGGGGCGGGGCTCGTCTTGACTTTCTCGGGGCTCATTAAAGAATATATAGGAAACTCTTGACTTGCAGTCAGCTGCCTCCGCAGACAGCCCTCCCCCCCCCACCCTCCTCTAGGTTCTCTCCCCTCCTCCCGCTTCCCTCTTTTTGAAAACTGTTTGTAAAACTATAGACTGAAGTTCCAGAAGCCTGATGCATTGAGGCACAGTCGAACCTTGGGGCAATGTTAAGTGCTGGAGTAGAAACTTACACCCATGAAATGATTCCCTCCCCCTAAAGTCACCCCATTTCTTTCTGGGAGACACGTTCTACCCCAGGGTGGATGCAGGTGCTGCCTCCGGGGGACTTTCTTGGTCCAGGAGCTAAAATCTTTATGACTTGGCTTCATTAGGGTAAAACACCACAGCTCCCAGCTGTGGTGAAAGAAAGTCCAGTTTGCCCTGGGTCTGATTCCCGAGCATATCCTGTTTGTGATGACTGTTTCTGAGGGACTCTCCTGGGTGAATTGTATGGAAGCCTCCCTCAGGAAGTCTTGCTCTTTGAGGGAGGAGGAAGCAGTGTTTAGCATGTACCTACATAAAAAAAAAAGTGCACATGGCTCCTTTGTTTGCAGCCCACTCAAGATGGAGGAGGGAGGTGAGCTTATATGGGACCAAGCCCAGAGCCAGGCTGTCTCTTCAGAGGCTGAAACGCCGATCGACTTTAAGAGAAACGGCTTCATTAGTGTCTCTCAAAAGCAATGGAGCGAGAGAACATCTGATGTCCAAGGTTCACAGGAAGTTGGAACACCTCAGGAAGCCTGTCCGTGGCTGTCTGTCTCCCTTCCAGGTCCTCAGAGAGAAAACTTGCTTATTGTTTTTATCTGCTGTCAAGCCGGTCCCTATATATGGTGACCCCCACAAGCTATAGAGTAGAACTGCCCAGAGGGTCTTCTGGGCTGACATCTAAAATGGGAGCGATGGCCAGGACGCGCCCCCCCCCCCCCCCCCCATGAAGCTGCCAAGTGGGCTTGAACTGCCAACCTTGAGGGAGAGAACCCCAGCCCCACCGTCAGTAAGCCTGCAGAGTTAGCCTCTGGGTAGATCACCCCGGCTTGTTTACAGTGACAGGAGGGCGTGTTGCCAGGCCCAACCTTCCTAGGCTGCAAACCTGGACTGATAAAGACTGCTGTCAAAGTCAGAGTTCCATGTGTCCTGCTCTCCCCTCTCAGGCAAGAAGGAAACTGCGTTCAAGCCACCGTGTGTGTGTAGCTCCTGAGACTCAGACCTGGCCAGTGGAAGGCATGTCACCTGGGAGCCTATTAGAGACGCAGGCCTGCTACTTAACAAGGCCCCAGGGGATCTGTGTCCTCATTATGTTTGGGACGCGGTCGTAATGTGGCAACATAGATGACCCGGTCGGGATGGCTGAAGGAGAGTCAGGATGGTGTGTGTCTGCTGTTGGTTTCCTTAAATCACTCACCCAGTGAGCAGCAGCAGCAACAACAACAAACCCTCCACCGTTAAAAGACAAACACACGCCAGGCCCTTGTCTAAACCCCTATGCAGCTATTGGCTCCAACTAGTCTGCTTAAAAAAATAAAAGAAGAAGAAAAATGAGAAATTCTGGTTCAGATCACGGGAAGGCGTGCAGGTGTTTCAGATTCTGCACTTGGACCAAGTAAAGCTGTTGGGCGAGAATTCTGCTATGTCCCTAGCATTGCGTGTGTGAAAGCAGTTCCAAAGCATTAAGAATGATTGAGAACCAGGCAGGAAGTGTGCAAGGCTGGGCAAACAGAAGCGGCTGACTTCAGAAAGTGTATTCTCTTGAGTGAATCACAGCAATCGACGCATCCTGGTTTTCCTGGGGGCTTCCTAGATTTGAACACGGGAAAGTCCCTGCCCTGTGGAGCCCCCTTAGCCCCAGCTAAACTGGACAGGTTGCCATTGGGGCCCTTCCAGCACACCCTGCAAAGTGAGGGCCAGCCTTTCCTCCAGGATCTTCACGGGAGGTAGAGAGAGAACTGTCCAGGAAGACTATGCTGTCTGAAACTTCCTTAGGATTTCTTCTAGAACTGTGAGATTCCAAAGGGTGTCAACACTGCACACGACTCTCTCAGAATACTGTCTGGTGGAGTTATCCATTTAGAAGAGACCCCCGCGCCCCTCCGG
>PVJH01032067.1:0-23066 GCA_004026705.1 Nesogale talazaci
CAGCTTATCGACTGTCTACTTTCATATGAAATAGAGCACTTAGGAATGAGAGAGCAGTCTTCAGACTTATTAGTTGATAAGATCATGTCACTTGAGATCACACTGACCTACATTTCAATTTCATGGTTTTTCTTTTGGCCAATAAATACGTTCCTCCTGTTGAAGATTAAAAAACTATGAGACGCATTTGTCATGATAATAAGAGTGATTATAATTGCAGATCAACCCATGTCACAGCCAGGCTCTTCCACACCAATCTCACCTTCTGCACTGCCCTGGTCCGATTTTACCAACAGGCAGGAACAGGCACAAATCAGCAAGGTTCCCAAACGCAGTACCATGGTGGCTTACCTTCCTGGGGCTGGTGATCTGCCCACCTGCCACCTCTTTTTATAGAGCTGCCCCTTCTTTCAAAACTCCTCTTCCACATGATTAAAATCTATCTTCCAGTGAACTTCTCGTTGCCTTCAAATATCCAAGAAATTGAAGCTCAAGGTGACCTCCCAGATAAAATCCAGAAGATTTTGAAGATCTATCTGAACTTCATTATCTATAGGTTTAGTTAAAATTATAGGGAAATAAATACAACTTTTATTTCTTTTTTTTTTTTTAGTTCCACGAATCCGTGACCAGAAAAAGGAAGGGGGAGGATTAAAAAAACACTTCCTTGCATGTACTTGAGATAAAATTTTAAGAGCGTCCAATTGATTTCCTGATTTGGCATCATGAGACAAAGTTTCAAAGTAAGTCTAAAGAAAGGTATACAAGAAAACACACGGAAAACTCCTCAAAGAATGAACAGTACTGATGAAACATAGAGGACATTGTCAGAATGCAGGCTGTTATGCTCTGACTCGTTAAAAAAAAATCATTGCCACAGGTTGATTCGGTCTCCTGTCTACTCTATAAGACAAGATTGCCTGTTCCAGTGAGTTTTCTAAGCTGTAACTGTTTGCAGGACTAGAAAGTCTTGTCTCTCTCACATGGAGTGGACAGTGCTTCAAACTGCCCACTGTGCACATCACAGCCCACAAGAAACCACCACACTGCCAGACCTCCTGGCATGTCCCATCTTCAACACTATTTATTATTGAAAAGTGTCTTCACTCTGCTTACAGACCCAACATTGCAGAGCTGAATGATCAGGAGCTCTCTTAAACTCACTTTGCTGGTGCTGAGTCTCCGTTTCCTCACTTCTCACATGTAACAGCAACTTAAATGTGTGGGTTTGAGAGTTCAATACATTCAGAGATTCTAACTGTGTGGAATCCAATACACACCAAGTGCTCCATCAACATCATCTGTTTCTCCTAAATGCTGTACCCATTCGTCCATTTATCTGCCCTTGTGTCCTAGTTTTAGACATCAAACTTTCTCAGTTTTAGAAATTTTATTGACATATACCTCACATAACATACCATTCAATAGTTTGACCACATGTACAGCCACCACCACAATCATTTCTAGAGCATTATTCTTTTACTCTTTATTCAGAAACTCTGTGTTTCACATTAACTTCTGCCTGAACCTCTTCTGTAGTCCCATCAAATACATGTTTGCCCATACTGAACCTTACAGAAACATTGCATGACCTGGGGCCATTCTAACAATCATGCCTTTGCCTGGACACATCGTTGCAGCTACGATATCTATTTATTGAGTTGATGTCATTCCACCTTTTCACTCACCTCTCCTCATTACCAAGCATGATGTGCTCCAGGGCTTGGTCTCTCTTGACTACGTGTCCAAAGCGGGTAAGATGAAGTCTTGCCACCATGTCTCTGAGGAGCACGCTGACAGTACTTCTGCCCAGGCAGATCAGAGCATCCAGACTAAGAGCACAAGAGAAGTACTCTGCTCCTCACTTGGAAGAAAGAGTGGCTGAAAATATTTTGCAGAGCATCGAATAACGTCCTATATTGCAAGTCTAAAGAATGGAAGAAGAACACTGGAAGAGAGAGTGCTGTAGGGGGGGACTCTCACATCCAAGACACTCAACTTGTGTCTGAGGAGGAGAAGAGAAGGGGAAGAGAGTGTCTGCAGAGGAGTCTTTTTTCTCATCGATTTAGAAGCCTGGAAGATGGGGTTTCTGGGGTGGATAGAGAGCTTCACCCTTGTGAGTTGAAGAAGAGACCCAATCACATTCTCATCATTGGTATTGTTCCCCACTCGGTCCTCCCGTAACAGTGTGACCTCATAGCTGCCTCCTACAAGCACAGGGCTGATGGCTACCTGGCCTGCAGCTTTAAATAAAGGAGAAGACACACACTTTGAAGACAGGCCCTCCCCCTTACCAGTCTCCTAGCTGGTGTTAGGTACTTGTGCTAGGGGGCCTTTAGAGATAGGATGCAGTCCACTTGTTTGTGGATGTCATTATCTGTAATTATGGGGGGCTGGAATGCCCCTTGGTGTATATAAGCTTGATTGGAAATATAGTCTCTCTCTCTCTCTCTCTCTCTCTCTCTCTCTCTCTCTCTCTCTCTCTCTCTGACAGTCCCAGAGGTGAGCACTTGAATGCCTTTTCTTACCCGATGTCTCCTTAATTTTATGACTCAATGACATAACTGCCCTTTGCCCCCATTTCTTTGTGATGCCTGGTACCCCACAATTTGGGGCCCATGCAGGGATCAACGGAAGGTCTCCCAGAGACCTGTGCAGTTATCCTGTGCAATGGTGATGTAAACCCATCGGAAGGTAGCAGGAATAGGGGAAATGATATGAAGTGAGGGTGCCATGGGAGATTAGCATGTAAGCAGTAATAGTAATAATATCCTATTGCAAAGAGGAAACTAGGGCGAGACAGAAGTCAACCTAAAACTTATGTTACCTTACCCACCTACTAACAGATATACATAAACAGAAGGTAGCAGAAACAAATAAAATATGCAAGGTTTTCAACAAGTGGTAAAAAAGTATAATCCATCATACCCAGAGGAAGGACTACAGATCTGAGTATGTGGGAGAAACTACCTGAGAACTTAAAGAAAACACACAGCAGGGGACAGAGTATTCCCCTGGAGCCCTTCTCTCTGTGTCCTCAAGTTAAGATGATTTTAGAACCTCTACAGACCGAGCAGGAGAGGAGAGAGGAACATCAATGTAAGGAAAAGCCTGAAATATAAACTACCCAACATTGCAGAAGCAGGCAAAAATGGTCCGATATGCGTATGAGATCATTGAGATTTTAGGGGAAAACGAGGAAATCAAGTCTGATTTGGCCCGGTGGCATAGTGGTTGAGTGCTGGACTGGGGCCCACTGGCTTGGTGGTTCAAATCCAGCAGCAGCAAAGCACGACCACCAGAGGGCAGTGATTCCGCCACACACACAAAAAAAAAAGAATAGCTTCCTAACAGATGACTCTGCCTCACCTGAGGAATGCAGCCCAGAGAGGCCTGAAAGCCACAAAGCAGAGGAAGTCCATGAGGACAAGGAGGAAACGATACACAACAAAACGCCTTTATTTTCTAAGGTAGAAAGAGAGATGGCAGAAGAAGGAGATTGAGAGAGCAGATTAGTTTCTCCTGGTCCTATCATAGAAAGTCCAGCCCTTGGGGACAACTGGCAAGGCGGTCAGGAAAGCCACGGTGGCACTTTCCCCGGGAGCTCTTGAAGGACATCTAGCAAGCTATGGTTCTCGTTCCCCTTTCAGGATCAGCCTGATTAAATCTCTAGCTGATGCTTAACATCCAATCCGTGCAGAGGGGAATGCTTTCACTAAGGACTGCCTCTCGCCTTTGACTGTCTTCCAGTACCTGCTCAGGGAGCTGAGACACAGGCTCGCTGGAACATGGAGCAGTGTAGTCCCATAAGGACAGATCCCTTCGTGGGGAATGGGGATTTCATCACAATGGCTACTAAACAAGCATTTTCAATTAAAGGTTGGTAAACAAGCATTTTCACAGGCACTTGATGCTTGTGTGCAGGCTGGGGAAACATCATACCATCAGGAGAGAAACAGCCCAGTTATACAACAGCAGAAAGGCGAATACTATAGATTCTGTTATCCAATCAGAGGGTACTGTGCACAGAAGTGTCACAAATACCCACACAGCAGATAGCCTAATAAAGATATTAGCCTTTGATAATATCAGGGCATGATTGCTAATGTGCTTCAAACCCACACAGAGAACAGGGCACACTGTGAGGAGTTGATAATGAGGAGTACAAGAAAAAAGACAATGATCTGAAATGGAGTTCGGGAATGATAGCACGACATTTCTTGATAGGATTGAACTATTGGATTTGATGCTATTTGGCCTTTGTCTCAAGAAAGCTTTCTGTTTTTGAAAGGAAATCTCCTTCCAGTGGCTTCAGTATAGTAACTGCCCCATGAAAGTGAGTTGCATGGAGAACTTCTGTACTGCTGCATGGACTAATCAGCTGTTGTTTTTCTTCTCGTTATATAAGCTTATCTTTTAATACCTATATCATCATAAGTGTTCTGGTTTTGCTTCTTGGAAGAATCCTACCTAACACAAATGTCTTTCAGGGCCTGACCTCTCCTGACGACATGTCTAAAATATGCAGTGATCAAATCTGTGATAGTTAGGTTCTTCCATCTCACACCAGTTGTTGGTCCAAGGTTAAGGAAGCAGACAGGGAAGTGGCATGAAAGGAGTCACGTGATATGTGCAGGCAAGACGGTCACAGTCAGGCAGCGGGCAGCAGACATGGCCAGGTGTGGTAGCCCCAGCAGGAAGATGAGATAGCCAGCCAGAGCAGAGGCCAGTAGCGCAGCAGCCTCCCAAGCACGTTGTGATTGGTCCTTAAGATATAGAGCTGCACAACAGGACAACACGATCCTCCAGGATTCACAGTTTGGCTCAGCCCTTGGGAAGCATGCTGGTCAGAGCCCCAGGAAGAAAGAGGAAGAGACCAGCATTGCAGATCCATTGATCTTGGCTGCTCTCCAATCAAACTCTGACCCCACGGGCATGCGAAACTCCCCCCACAGGTTTCTCCTGGGGCCTTGTTGGCAGAAAAAAACAAGATGCGCCACAGCTTCGGTAGTGATGGCTCCTCTAGCTCTGTTTGAGCCGCTCTAGCCCCCTCTCCCGAGACCGTGGCAGTCGGCTTGTCCACGCTCACGATACGCTTGTGCGACCGAAAGACCGTGAGCAAAAATGCCAACATGTCGGAGGAGATGCAGCAGGACTCGGTGGAGTGCGCGCCTCAGGGGCTGGAGAAATACAATATCAAGAAGGACTTTGTGGCCCACATCAAGAAGGAGTTTGACAAGAAGTACAATCCCACTTGGCACTGCATTGTGGGCAGAAACTTTGGTAGTTCTGTGACACATGAAACGAAGCACTTCATCTACCTGGGCCAGTGGCCATCCTTCTGTTCAAATCTGGTTAAAGCATGGATTGTGCCCACACCCAGTGACCCATCCCAAACCAAGGACTTCCACCTCAATTCCAAATACCAGAGACTGGACTCTTCAGCCTTGCTAAGAGAACACCTCCATCTTTGAACCTTTGTTGTGCACCTCCACCTTTGAACCTTTGTTGTGTTGTTCGGTACAGGGCTCTCCTCGGTACTCATTGGGGGTGGTTATAAAGCAATTAGCAAAACAGCTTACACTTGTATTTATTTTCTACTCCATACTTTGCCCTGACTCAGGTTTCTTTCCTCACAATCCATTCCTTCTCCCCCCGCCCCCCAAATAAATCTGTTGGTGAAAAAAAAAGAAAGAAAACAAAATCATTTCACTTGGGAGAGAAGAATGTCTTTCCTGTGCTGTTACAACCAGCAACTGAGAGTGCCTAGCCAACACATGGAGAGAAGACCCACTAACACCACAGATCCATTGGAGCAAGCTGGCCAGAACACATTAGAGCTTCAAAGGAGAAACTTAGATACTCTGCATTACACGTCCCACCTACGTAATGTCAAAGGCACATCTACTTCTGGGCTTGCTTTGTGATCATACCCCTTGGTGGTGTGAAGGGTCTGCTGGCTTTGGACTGTTTTCTGCCTAAAATCAGAAAAGACCACATCAGCGTTTCATGCACACCCCTCATGGCACCAGCACTCTCCACAATAATTTTGGTCGGGGAGAGGGGCAGAAAAGAGTGATCGATGCCTCTTGCCAAAAAAAAATTTATATCCATTTCAACCATCTGATGGACTCTACAAAGAAGATCCACATGGTGCCTCTGAAGAAATTTTGCAACCTCGTCCTCAGCCTCTGTCCTTTTCACCCAGGCATAAGGCTTCATTTTTAGGGTAAGACCACAGAAGGCAAAAAAAAGAGTGGTCCTAGATCTAGTACATACGTGGGGTTGAGTACCTCCCAGATTTTGTGCCTAGGATTGGAGATCTGGGGAGAAACTTCTATGAGACCAGAGTAATATTTTCTCATCAACAATGGTGGCTATCAGCCAACAGTTAAAGAGTCCTTGAACTTTTATAGTGCACAGGCTTCTTTAGTGTTGTATGTTCTTTTACATTCATCATAAAAACCACAAATTCTATGAATGTGGTCAAATATGTGACTTCTTCTGAGAAGTAAACATTTCTCTGAGTCTCCAGGGACTGCCTACCCCAGTCTACATGGTCTCCAAGAAAGAAACCATTGCTTTCTGGTGGGAAAGCACAGTACTCAAAGAGTCAAAGTTAATCCTAACATTGGACATGGGCGTCACCAAATACATTATTTTGAGTGGTGCTTCAAGTTCTGACAACATAGATTGACTGAGAAAGGTCCCCACACACAGTGTGCACAGCCCTCTGGTGGTATTCTCCTGCAGCTGGACAGTCTTCCCAGGCTTGGACCCCCTCACTTTCAGTAGCCATTGAATGATGATGTCCACGTTGAGTTCATCTATATCCTACCCAACCACCCATCACTGCCTACCCTGCCGAAGGGGATCCCCAGTCCCACACCCAGGACCCACACCTCTCTCCTAAACAGCTGAGGCAGATCACACCCATTCCCCACCCAATCCCCACTCCCTACTTCCTTACTGGAACCAGGAGGAGAAAAAAATGTAAATTCATGACATTTTAGTGAACAGAAAACCAGGCCATGCTTGTGGATAAAGTGCTTTATTGATTGTTCCCACACACTGAGGGGAAAGGTGGAGTGGCCAGGGAAGAATGTTTACACTGCCATTCAGGGGTCACCTGGATTCCTGCGATTTCCCTGCTGACTTTCTTGACATAGGTTGCAAGGACTTGGTTTCCTCTGTGGCCATGAGTAGATGTGGTACCAGCCATTTAACAGGATCTGCCTGTCAAGGGTAATGACTCCTGTAAACTCTTCCAGTCAGTCCCAGGGAAAAAAACCTAAATCAATCTCTCTCTCTCTCTCTCTCTCTCTCTCTCTCTCTCTCTCTCTCTCTTAATCTCTCTCTCTCCTCTCTTCTCTCACCCTCTCTCGCTCTCTTCCCCCTCTCACTACCTGTGTAGCTGCAGACCTTTCACCCCTCTCTCATCTTCTTTCTTTCTTCTCATCCTTTTACTATCCCTGCAACTAATCTTCCCTGAGTGTCTCTTTCTCTTTCATGTTTTGTCTACAATCACTTTCTGGGTGAACCATTTCCAAAGGTTGCTCTTTATTTTATATATAGCTATATCCCATTTCTCCCTCTTCTTTCAGCCTCTGTCTACCTACCACCTCTCTTTCCCCATCTGTGGCGATGAGTAAGAATCCATTCCTGGCACAGAACACCACCACACCTCCACCTGTCCTTTCTCACTCTCTCGGTCGCCTTGACTCCATGGCCTTTCCTTCCCTCTCTCTTCCCTGCTCTTCTCTTTCAGGTCTTATCATCCTCTCACTTCTTACCTTTTTACTGTTAACAATATTTCCAAGCTTTATCCTGGTCATAGTTTGCACTGAGTGAACACCAAGCCTTATTAAGAAGACTCCCTTCTTTTGTGCAAGTCATGTACTGCTCTTTCTCATAGATAAAGGGAAAGACACATTTGGCACGATCTGAAAAGTGGAAGGAATGGATGAGAAAGTTGATGATGGAAAGTTTTTTCTGGATCTATCGACAGCTGTGATTCTCAACCTTCTTAATGCCACGACCCTTAAATCCAGTTCTTCATGTGGTGGTGACCCCCCCCCCAGCCATAAAGATATTTTCATTACTACTTCAAAACTGTAATCTTGCTACTGTTATGAATCAGGTAATGTCTGTCAAAGGGTTGCTAGACCCTTAAAAAAAAGTCATGACCCACAACTTGAGAACCTTTGATCTAGAGGAAGGAAGATAAGAGGGGATACTTAGCCCAAAATGAGTGCGATAGGTAGGCTTGTTGCGCCAACATAGTCAACTGAAGGGCAGCGATATAAATGACTTGGCAAACCCCAACCTCTCTCTCTTGTTCATGAATCTTGGATCTTCAGACCAGCCACCTGCCTTGCTTGTCCTGTGCCTCGGTCTCCAAACTACACTATCCGTGGGACACCTAATCTGTGGACTGTGTTTCTGTGAGTTGAGGTTCCTTCAAGCTGTGCTTCACCACGCTCCTGAAATATACCTCTATTGAGCTGAGGCCTGTTAGATTCTGCCATCTGGCTGACTGTTTGTGACCTGCTTTGCTGTTTGCTGCTTTTGTTCCGACAGCCTGAATTGCTCTACAGAGACGACCTGGCAGATCTCAAGACTCCAAGGACTGTCAGTCTACTAGTTGTATCAGGCAAGTGAGTTGCACCGAGCCATTTGTACTGCTTTATAGGTTAGTTAACTCTTTATATCTTATGTTCGACATCTTTATATCTATGTAAACATAGACAGAGAATTATTAGTGTCTTGGTTTTATTTCTCAAGAGAACCCTGTCTAACACAATGAGGACTGCCTCAGACTTTCATTCTAGAACAAAATTAGAGCCACCACCCCCACCACCAAGAGCCATGTTCCTTATGTGAGAGGAAACAGAACACTCACCATCCTCAGTGCAGTATTTCCACTTCGTGGGATCATCTGCAGAGAGTGCACACCAACGGTTCCATTCACGATCCATAGTGCAATCAAAATACTTTTTCCCATAAAAAGTGAATGGGAATACGCAAGGTTCTAGTGAGGGAAGGAAATACAGATATATTGTTCTTTCTTTGGATCATCAACTTCTGATGAGCTCTTCCAAGTTAGTCCATCCTCATTCAAAGTCACCTTGGATGTTGCACTCTGCTGCACATCAGGGAGGGCACGGTTCCTATGGTGTCATTCCCTCAAAGAACAAGGGAAATTCCTTTCACTTCCAGCTTATCCCCAACAGGCTTAGAACTCTATGCATAGGAGAGCTTCAGGCATTGGCTCATCTTGGAAGACCTCTAAGCAACCTGCTTAGGAGTCATAATTTTTACAACATGTCTTAGCATATAATGAAACTGTTGTCCTTGTCCTTACTGCTGCAGTTGTAATGACTGCCTCAATGGTTCTGAAATTAAAAGACTGACCGAGACGCAGAACTATAAACACAGGTGGCATTCAACCTCCTGCGGATGCTTGGCTATTACTGGAGTCACAGTCATGACGCATCAAAGAGATTTTCAAGCGGGTTTGATATTGACATTGAATTGAAATTGATATTCTGTCTCCAGCAAGAGATCAATGGAAGAAGAGGACAAAAAAACCCCACACAGAACAAGAATCAATAGTCGTTTCTGAACCAAATAGTCATTTCTTTCACATTTTGTTCTTCACACGTGTTTGAACAGCAGACTCAGTGATGGAAATGATGAAACAGTCACAAAGAGAAGATTAGTTTATCCTTTCTGCTTAACAGACTTATTGGCATCTAATGCACCTATCATACGATTCAATAGGTCAGTCACGTTAAGAAAAGTTGTATAATCATCACCACAATCAATTAGAGAACGCTCACTCCTTTCTCCTACTCATTGTCATAGCTTATAGTCAAATTTCTATGTCACAAATATTTTTATCTCACTTCTCTACTGCCATACATGACCTACTGGCTCACTGCTGGAATGCGTTAAACTGTAGGACATTGAGAGTCAACACTCCTGTTATTTCAAACATCAAACTCTGTTGACTTTTCCACTTTTAACATCAGTGAATATTATTATTTCAGCTTATCAACTGCCCAGTTTCAGATCAAATGGAGCACTTAGGAATGAGAGAGCAGTCTTCAGACTAATTAGTTGATAAGATCATGTCACTTGAGATTACACTGACCTACATTTCAATTTCATGGTTTTTCTTTTGGCCAATAAATACGTTCCTCCTGCTGAAGATTAAAAAACTGTGAGACGCATTTGTCATGATAAGAAGAGTGATTGTAATTGCAGATCAACCCATGTCACAGCCAGGCTCTTCCACACCGATCTCACCTTCTGCACTGCCCTGGTCCGATTTTACCAACAGGCAGGAACAGGCACAAATCAGCAAGGTTCCCAAACGCAGTACCATGGTGGCTTACCTTCCTGGGGCTGCTGATCTGCCCGCCTGCCACCTCTTTTTATAGAGCTGCTCCTTCTTTCAAAACTCCTCTTCCACATGATTAAAATCTATCTTCCAGTGAACTTCTCATTGCCTTCCAATATCCAAGAACACAAAGCACAAGTTGACCTTCCAGATAAAAGCAACAAAACTTTGAGAAGCTATCTGAACTTCATTATCTATAGGTTTAGTTAAAATTATGGGGAAATATATACAACTTTTTTTTGAGATCCATGAATCCGTGACCAGAAAAAGGAAGGGGGAGGATTTTTTTTTTAATGCTTCCCTTTCATGTACTTGTGATAAAAGTTCAACAGCGTCCAATTGATTTCCTGATTTGGAATCATGAGACAAAGTTTCAAAGTAAGTCTAAATAAAACTATATAAGAAAATACACAGAAAACTTCTCAAATATCAACAGCACTGATCAAACATAGAGGACATTGTCAGAATGCAGGCTGTTATGCTCTGACTCATAAAAATAATCATTGCCACAGGTTGATTCGGTCTCCTGTCCACTCTATAAGACAAGACTGCCTGTTCCAGTGAATTTCCTAAGCTGTAACTGTTTGCAGGACTAGAAAGTTTTGTCTCTCTCACATGGAGTGGACAGTGCTTCAAACTGCCCACCGTGCACTTCACAGCCCACAAGAAACCACCACACTGCCAGACCTCCTGGCATGTCCCACCTTCGACACTATTTATTATTGAAAAGTGTCTTCACTCTCCTTACAGACTCCACATGGCAGAGCTGAATGATCAGGGACTCTCTTAAACTCGCTTTGCTCGGCTGAGTCTCTGTTTCCTCACTTCTCACATGTAACAATGCCTTAATGTGCGGGCTTGAGAGTTCAATACATTCAGATATTCAAACTGTGGAATCCAGTAAGCACCAAGTGTTTCGTGAAGAGCATCTGCTTTTCCTCCATGCTCTATCCATGTATCCATTTATCTGCCCTTGTGTCCTAGTTTTAGACATCAAACTTTCTCAGTTTTAGAAATTTTATTGACATATAGCTCACATATCATACCATTCAATAGTTTAACCACATGTACAGCCACCACCACAATCATTTTTAAACATTATTCTTTTATTCTTTATTCAGAAGCTCTCTATTTTCCTTTAACTTCTTCTGCCTGAACCTCTTCTGTAGTCCCATCAAATACATGTTTGCCCATACTGAACCTTACAGAAACATTGCATGACCTGGGGCCATTCTAACAATCATGCCTTTGCCTGGACACTTCGTTGCAGCTACGATAACTATTTATTGAGTTGATGTCATTCCACCTTTTCACTTACCTCTCCTCATTACCAAGCATGATGTGCTCCAGGGCTTGGTCTCTTGACTATGTGTCCAAAGCGGGTAAGATGAAGTCTTGCCACCATGTCTCTGAGGAGCACGTTGACAGTACTTCTGCCCAGGCAGATCAGAGCATCCAGACTAAGAACAGAAGAGAAGTACTCTGCTCCTCACTCGGAAGGAAGAGTGGCTGAAAATATTTTGCAGAGCATCGAATAACATCCTTTACTGCAAGTCTAAAGAATGGAAGAAGAACACTGGAAGAGAGAGTGCCCTAGGGGGGGACTATCAGATTCAAGACACTCAACTTGTGTCTGAGGAGGAGAAGAGAAGGGGAAGAGAATGTCTAGAGAGGAGTCTTTTTGCTCATCGATTTAAAGCCTGGAAGATGGGGTTTCTGGGGTGGATAGAGAGCTTCACCCTTGTGAATTGAAGAAGAGACCCAATCACATTCTCATCATTGGTATTGTTCCCCACTCGGTCCTCCCGTAACAGTGTGACCTCATAGCTGCCTCCTACAAGCACAGAGCTGATGGCTACCTGGCCTGCAGCTTTAAATATAGGAGCAGACACACACTCTGAAGACAGGCCCTCCCCCTTACCAACCTCCTAGCTGGTGTTAGGCTACTTGTGCTAGGGGGTCTTTAGAGATAGGATGCAGTCCACTTGTTTGTGGATGCCATTATCTGTAATTATGGGGGGCTGGAATGTCCCTGGGTGCATATAAACTTGATTGGAAATATAGTCTCTCTCTCTCTCTCTCTCTCTCTCTCTCTCTTTCTCTCTCTCTCTCTCTTTCTCTCTCTCTCTCTCTCTCTCTCTTTGACTGCTGAAGTACTGTACTTACCCAGAGGTAAGCACTTGAATGTTGTGACAGTCATGTGCTTATGTTAATTTTATGATTGAAATGTAGGGGTGGTGTCTAGCCTGTTCATCTGCAGATAGCCATTGAGTAGCCAATGAGGCCTCTGTGGGGGCATGGCTTCCTCCTGATACGTCTGGGAAATCTCGCGATATTTCCTGGATGGAGATGAGAAGCTCCCTCCCCAGTTGTGGGGAATTAGTCTCAGAGACGATGAATCACAGACAGGACAAGATGGCAACATCTGAGGAGCCAGAGGAAAAGCCACACGGTTTTGCCCTGATGGAGCCAGACCTTTGAAGCTGGAGAGGCCTCGTGGGGACTCCTGCCAGTGATGTATTGCTTCTGCCACCACGGAATGCTGTTTTGAGGGACCCTGAGCCCTGCAAGTGAGGAGCCATTGGGAGACCCCTGTCAGCGCTGGGACTCTACACCCACTGGTCTATGACTTCATGAGTCGGAAGGACACTTTATAGACTGATATCGGGCATATGAGTTAATATCAGACTTATGACTTTGAACTGGACTGGGCTGGAATGCTTTCTCAATGTGCCATTCCTCTTGTATATAAATCTTTTCCTTATATCCATATGCATGTCTATGAATTTGTTCCTCTAGTCTACCTGGACTAATACACATGTCTTTTCTTACCCGATGTCTCTTTAATTTTACAACTCAATTACAAAACTGCCCTTTGCTCCCATTTCTTTGTGATGGCTGGTACCCCACAATTTGGGGCTCATGCAGGGATCAAGAGAACATCTCCCAGAGACGTGGCCAGAAACAAGTGGCCAGAAGCAACAAAGCCCACATGGAAGAAGAACACCAGCCTGTGTGACCACAAAGTGTTGAAGGGATCAAGTATCAGGTATCAAAGAACTAAAAATGATATCATTAGAAATGAAGAGAGGAGAGAATGGGGACCCAAAATTCATTTGTAGGTGAAGTGACATCCCTTTACAGAAGGGCTGTCAGGAGCAGATGAGTCAGTCAGGGTACAGTGTAGCAACAATGAAATATGCAACTTTCATCTACCTTTTAAATGCTTCCCCAACCCACTATCATGATTCCAATTCTACGTGTGCAGTTATCCTGTGCAATGGTGATGTAAACCCATCAGAAGGTAGCGGGAATAGGGGAAATGATATGAAGTGAGGGTGCCATGGGAGACTAGCATATAAGCAGTAATAATAGTAATATCCTATTGCAAAGAGGAAAATAGGGCAAAACAGATATCAACCTAAAATGTATGCTAGTATACTCACCTACTAACTGGAGGAAAAAAAGAGAAGAAAGCAAACACAAATAAAAAGATGCAAGGTTTTTGACAAGTCATAAACAAGTATAATCCATCGTTCCCAGAGGAAGGACTTCAGATCTGGGAATGTGGGAGAAAGTACCTGAGAACTTAAAGAAAAACACAGCAGGGGACTGAGTATTCCCCTGGAGCCCTTCTCTCTGTGTCCTCAAGTTAAGATGATTTTAGAACCTCTACAGACCGAGCAGGAGAGGAGAGAGGAACATCAATGTAAGGAAAAGCCTGAAATATAAACTAGCCAACATTGCAGAAGCAGGCAAAAGTGGTCCGGTATGAGTATGAGCTCATTGAGAAGGTTTTAGGGGAAAACAAGTCTGATTTGACCTGGTGATGTATTGGTTGAGTGCTGGACTGGGGCCCACTGGCTTGGTGGTTCAAATCCAGCAGCAGCAAGACTGGGTAGCTCCCGCGACCACCAGAGGACAGTGATGCCACTTCCCCCCCCCCAAAAAAAAAAGAATAGCCTCCTAACAGATGACTCTGCCTCACCTGAGGAATGCAGCCCAGAGAGGCCTGAAAGCCACAAAGCAGAGGAAGTCCATGAAAGGAGGAAACGACATACAACAAAGTGCCTTTATTTTCAAAGGTAGAAAGAGAGATGGCAGAAGAAGGAGATTGAGAGAGCAGATTAGTTTCTCCTGGTCCTATCATAGAAAGTCCAGCCCATGGGGACAACTGGCAAGGCGGTCAGGAAAGCCACTGTGGCGCTTTCCCCGGGAGCTCCTGAAGGACATCTAACAAGCTATGGCTCTCGTTCCCCTTTCAGGATCAGCCTGATTAAATCTCTAGCTGATGCTTAACATCCAATCCGTGCAGAGGGGAATGCTTTCACTAAGGACTGCCTCTCGCCTTTGACTGTCTTCCAGTACCTGCTCAGGGAGCTGAGACACAGACTCACTGGAATACGCAGCAGGGGGGTCCCATAAGGACAGATCCCTTCATGGAGAATGGGGATTTCATCACAGTGGCTACTAAACAAGCATTTTCACAGACATTCGATGCTTGTGTGCAAGCTTGGGGAAACATCATACCATCAGGAGAGAAACAGCCCAGTTATACAAGAGCAGAAAGGTGAATCCTATAGATCCGGTTACCCAATTAGAGGACACTATGCACAGAAGTGTCACAAATACCCACATAGCAGATAGTCTGATAAAGACATTAGCCTTTGATAATGCTACCCATGACAGCTAATGTGCTTTAAACCCACAAAGGAAACAGGGCACACTGTAAGACTTGCTTATGATCTGCAGAGGAATGGGATCTGAGACAGACAAGGCTGACCTCACGGTCTCCTCCATGACCACCTACACCAAGTCTAAAGGGAACTGTGTTAGCTGAGGGAAGATTGGTCATTTTCTTAGATTGTGCAGGCAGCAGGTCGATCCACCTAGCCCTGAAAAGCTACCTGCAGCCAGCACCAGAGCGTGGGCCAAGACCGTGGAGTTCAGGTTTTCAAGAACCGGGTCTTAACCCCACTTGCAGGAGCAGAACTGATTGGGCACATAATGGCCACTGTAGATTCAGCAGTAAGGAACTTCTGTCTGCAGATGCTACCCACCAGGGAGATAGGGAACAGAGCTTGCTTGAAGCCTCACCTGTGGAGACTGGGAGAGCTCAACTAACACCTAACTCAGCGCAGGAATTCTTAATCATCAACCTTTTGCAGCAGATGGACATTACTCCACTCAAGTACTTTCTCAATGCAAGAGCACCTTGTTCAATTAAATTGACGTTCCAAGATGCTCACCTTCATGACACAATCACAAATGTGTGCGGGTAAACAAGAGGCCAGAAGCAACAAAGCTCACATGGAAGAAGCACACCATCCTGTGTGACCACAAAGTGTTGAAGGGATCAAATATCAGGCATCAAAGAACTAAAAATGATATCATTAGAAATGAAGGGGAGTAGAGAGTGGGTACCCAAAATTCATTTGTAGGTGAAGTGACATCCCTTTACAGAAGGACTGTTAGGAGCAGATGAGTCAGTCAGGGTACAGTGTAGCAACAATGAAATATGCAACTTTCATCTACTTTTTAAATGCTTCCCCAACCCACTATCATGATTCCAATTCTACCTTACAAATCGGGCTAAACAAGAGGATGTACACTGGTATAGATAGGAATTGGAAACACAAGGAATCCAGGAGAGATGATCCCTTCAGGACCAGAGGTAAGAGTGGTGATACCATGAAAGTGGAAGAAAGGTGGGGTAGAAAGGAGGAACTGATTATAAGGATCTACACATAACCTCCTCCCGGGGGGGACAAACAAGAGAAAAGTGAGTGAAAGGAAACATCAGACTGTAAGATATAACAAAATGATAATAATTTATAAATTATCAGTGGTTCATGAGGCACGGGGGCAGGGGGAGGGTGGAAATGAGGAGCTGATACCATGGACTCCAGGAGAAAGCAGATGTTTTGAGAACGATGAGGACAACCAATGTGCTCAACACAACGAATAGATGTACAGATTGTAATAAACAGTTGAATGACCTCCCCAGAAAATTATTTTTAATAATATGATTCCAGATATACAAAAGTCATAGAAAATGCCAACTAATCTATTCTGAAGAGACTCATTCCAGTGCCCTAAAGATGTATGAGAACAACCTGGTGAGAGTGGCCAGGAAAGGTTTCAAAAACTTAAGGAAATGTGAGGATTAGACAGGGGAATGTGGTTCTTTCTGATTTTCATTGTGAAGGTAACTCAGCTGTGAGTGGGTGTCTTGATTTGCCAAATTAAACATTTCCAGTTGGTGCCTTTATTAGAGCTCAATGTTACCTCAATCAGTCAGTTGAAGTTTTTAATGAATCGAGGATTTGAAGGTGGTATTTTCCCTGTTCTCTTGGAACAGCCAGGTTGGTCCTTACACACAAGAATGGTGAGATTTGGTCTTACATATTTTAGACATATTGTCAGGAGAGGACAGATAATGAGAGACAGTTGTGTTAGGTAGGATTCTTCCAAGAAGCAAAACCAGGATACTTATGATTATATAGGTATTAAAAAAAATAGGCTTATATAATGAGAAGAAAAACAACAGTTGATTAGTCCATGCAGCAGTACAGAAGTTTTCCATGCAACTCACTTTCATGGGGCAGTTGCTATATTGAAGGTCCAAGGTCAAGGAAGCAGACAGGGAAGTGGCACAAAAAGAGACACTGTGTGTGCAGGCAAGACGGTCACAGTCAGGCAGCGGGCAGCAGACATGGCCAGGTGTGGTAGCCCCAGCAGGGAGATGAGATCGCCAGCCAGAGCAGAGGCCAGTAGCGCAGCAGCCTCCCAAGTGCATTGTGATAAGTCCTCAAGATATAGAGCTGCACAACATGACAACACGCTTCACAGTTTGGCTCAGCCCTTGGGAAGCATGCTGGTCAGAGCCCCAGGGAGAAAGAGGAAGAGACCAGCATTGCAGATTCATTGATCTTGGCTGCTCTCCAATCAAACTGTGACCCGACTGGCAAGTGAAGATCCACCCACAGGTTCTCCTGGGGCCTTGTTGGCAGAAAAAAACCTAGCTATCACAGATTTGATCACTGCATAGAGAAAGGGCGCCAAGAAAGCGGAAGGCACTCCAAAAAAAGGGATAGGCACCATGGTTGCAACAGTGAACTTCAACATTGTAACTCAGCAAGGCTGTTGCAGGGCGGGCTAGCATTGCATGCAGTGCACAGGGTCTCTGTGTGTCAGCACCGAACCCACAGCATTTCACACCAATTACGCCCTCCACTCAATCGTCACCACAGAGTCACTGCTCAGTGAAGCCACTGAAATATTTCCCTTTTAAAAAGAGAAAGCTTTATTGAGACAAAAGCCAAATAGCATCAAATCCAATAACTCAATCCTTTCAAGAAATGTCGTGCTATCATTCCCAAAATTCATTTCAGATCATTGTCTTTTTTCTCGTACTCCTCATTATCAATGCCTCACTTCTCCCAATTCCCTAGTGTCTTACCAAGGAACCATTCAGTCAGTCACTGTCTCTATAGCTTCACCCATCCTAGATTGCATTTACAGAAAAACATACGAAAACAAAGAGTCAAGCAGGGGAAGAAAGCTAACAACAATAACAAAATAAAATAGAGGGAAAATCTCAGTTGGAAACACAATAGAAGATGGGTTTTAAATAGTATAACTTTCAAATGGATCAAAAGGAATATCAAATGATGAGGTGTTTTAGCTTAGCTACATGAAAAATATGTTTCTGACAAGTGCTTCTCTCCTGTTAGAGTCTGCAGGAAGACAGTTACAAGTTTTTAATTGATTAACGAACCTAGGCATGTCCACACCCTATCATTTGAATGAATTATGTTTTTGTATGAACAGTATGCATTTTATGACAATGATGGATTCATGGACAGATTCACATCACCCAAGGGCTCCCTTGATGCTCTGAAGAAAACGGGTATTTACCTTATTCATGGTTGGTACTAAATTCACTGAGGGGATTAAGAAACCAACTGTCTCTGCAGCCCTCAGACAGGGAAAACGGTCCTGAAATATAAGCAGCTTTTATACAATCATTCAAGTTCTTTTCAAAAGCACTAGAGAAGTTTGAGAGGGGGAAAAATCATTTTACTTGGGAGAGAAGAGTGTCTTTCTTGTGCTGTTACAACCAGCAACTGTCACTAGTTGAAAGATGGAGAGAGGAACCACTACCACCACAGATGGATTGGAGCAAGCTGGCCAGAACACATTAGAGCTTCAAAGGAGAAACTTAGATATTCTATGTTACACGTCCCACCTAGGTATTGTCAAAGGCACACCTACTTCTGGGCTTGCTATGTGATCATACCCCTTGGTGGTGTGAAGGGTCTGCTGGCTTTGGACTGTTTTCTGCCTAAAATCAGAAAAGACCACATCAGCGTTTCATGCACACCCCTCATGGCACCAGCATGGTCACAATCTCCACAATAATTTGGGTCGGGGAGAGGGGCAGAAAAGAGTGATCGATGCCTCTTGCCAAAAAAATAAATTCATATCCATCTTCAACCATCTGATGGACTCTACAAAGAAGATCCACATGATGCCTCTGAAGAAATTTTGCAAGCACTTCCTAAGCCAACGTGTAAGATACTCCTCTGTCTTTTTCACCCAGGCATAAGGCTTCGTTTTCAGGGTAAGACTACAGAACATGACAAAGGAGCGGTCCTAGATCTAGTACATACGTGGGTTGAATACCTCGCAGAATTTGTGCCTAGGATTGAAGATCTGGGGAGAAATATCCATGACACCAGAGTAATATTTTCTCCTCAACAATGGTGGCTATCAGCCAACGGTTAAAGTCCTTGAACCTTTATAATTCACAGGCTTCTTTAGTGTCATATGTTCTTTTACATTCATCATAAAAACCACAAATTCTATGAATGCGGTCAAATTTGTGGCTCCCTCTGAGAAGTAAACATTTCTCTGAGTCTCCAGGGACTGCCTACCCCGGTCTACATGGTCTTCAAGAAAGAAGGCATTGCTTTCTGGTAGGAAAGCACCGACTCACAGAGTCAAAGTTAATCCTAACATTGCCCATGGATGTTACCACATACAGTATTTTGAGTAGGACTTCAAGCTCTGACTATATAGACTGACTGAGAAAGGTCTCCAGACACTGTGTGCACAGCCCTCTGGTGGTATTCTCCTGCAGCTGGACAGTCTTCCCAGGCTTGGAGCCCCTCACTTTCAGTAGTCATTGAATGATGATGTCCATGTTGAGTTCATCTATATCCAGACCCCCATCACCATCTACCCTGTCAAAGGGGATCCCCAGTCCTGCGCCCAGGACACACACCTCTCTCCTAAATAGCTGTGGCAGATCACACACACCCATTCCCCACCCCATCCCATGCCCTACTTCCTCCCTTGTTCCCCACTGGAATCAGGAGGAGGAAAAATATGTAAATTCATGATATTTCAGTGAACAGAAAACCAGATCATTCTTGTGGATAAAGTGCTTTATTGATTGTTCCCACACACTGAGGGGAAAGGTGGAGTGGCCAGGGAAGAATGACTCCACTACCATTCAGGGGTCACCTGGATTCCTGGGATTTCCCTGCTGACTTTCTTGACATAGGTTGCAAGGACTTGGTTTCCTCTGTGGCCATGAGTAGTTGTGGTAACGGCCATTTAACAGGATCTTCCTGTCAAGGGTAATGACTCCTGTTGACTCTTCCAGTCAGTCCCAGGGAGCAAAAACTAAATCAATCAATCAATCTCTCTCTCTCTCTCTCTCTCTCTCTCTCTCTCTCTCTCTCTCTCTCTCTCTCCACTCTGCCAAATTGTGTAGCTGCAGACCTTTCATCACTCTCTCATGTTCTTTCTTTCTTCTCACCCTTTTACTATCTCTGAAACTAATCTTCCCACAATGATTCTTTCTCTTTCATGTTTTGTCTATAATCGTGTTCTTCTCTGTGAAACATTTCCAAATGTTATCTTTATTTTATATATAGCTATGTCCCATTTCTTTCCTTCTAGCTCCAGCTTCTCCCTCTTCTTTCAGCCTCTGTCTACCTACCACCTCTCTTTTCCCTTCTGTGGTGATGAGCAAGAATCTGTTCCTGGCCCAGAACACCACCACACCTCCACCTGTCCTTTCTCACACTCTTGGTCACCTTGACCCCGTGTCTTTTCCTATGCTCTCTTTCAGGTCCGCTCTTTCAGGTCTCAACATCCTCTTACTTCTTACCTTTTTACTGGTAACAATATTTCCAAACTTTATCCTGGTCATAGTTTGCACTGAGTGAACACCAAGCCTTATCAATAACACTTCCCTCTTTTGTGCAAGTCGTGTACTCATTTTTCTGATAGATAAAGGGAAAGACACATTTGGCATGATCTGAAAAGTGGAAGGAATGGAAAAGAAATTTGATCATGGAAAGCTTTTTCTGGTTCTATCGACAGCTGTGATTCTCAACCTTCCTAATGCCATGACCCTTAAATCCAGTTCCTCATGTGGTGCTGACCCCCCCCAACCATAAAAGTAATTTCATTACTATTTCATAACTGTAATCTTGCTACTGTTATGAATCAGGAAATGCCTGTGAAAGGGTTGCTAGACCCTCAATTGAGCGGTGACCCACAACTTGAGAACCTTTGATCTAGAGGAAGGAAGATAAGAGGGGATACTTAGCCCAAAATGAGTGCGATAGGTAGGCTTGTTGTGCCAACACGGTCAATTGAAGGGTAGCGATATAAATGGCTTGGCGAGACCCACCCTCTCTCTCTTGCTCATGAATCTTGGATTTTCAGAGCACCCGCCTGCCTTGCTTGTCCTGTGCCTCGATCTCCAAACTACACTACCTGTGGGACACCTAATCTGTGGCAGTGTTGCTGTGAGTTGAACCCTGCTTTGCTACGCTCCTGGAACATACATCTCTTGAGGGGGAGGCTGTCGGACTCTGCCATCTGGCTGACTGTTCACCACCAGCTTTGCCGTGTGCTGCCTGTGGTCAGATAGCCTGAATTGCTCTGCAGAGGACTACCCGGCGGCCCTCAAGACTCGAAGGACTGCCAGTGTTCTAGCTGTCTCACCCAAGTCAGTTGCACAGACCCATTTGTACTGCTTTATAGATTAGTTAGCTGTTTATATCTTATGTTCGACATCTTTCTATCTATGCAAATATAGAGAGAGAATTATTAGTGTTTTGGATTTATTTTTTAGAGAACCCTAACACAATGAGGATTGCCTCAGGCTTTCGTTCTAGAACAAAATTAGAGCCACCACCCCCACCATCAAGAGCCATTGCTCCTTATGTGAGAGTAAACAGAACACTCACCATCCACAGTGCAGTATTTCCACTTCGTGGGATCATCTGCAGAGAGTGCACACCAACGGTTCCATTCACTATCCATAATGCAATCAAAATACCTTTTCCCATGAAAAGTGAATGGGAATACGCAAGGTCCTGGTGAGGGAAGGGGGAAATACAGATATGTTATTCTTTCTTTGGCTCATCAACTTGTGATGAGCTCTTCCAAGTTAGATCATCTTCATTCAAAGTCACCTTGGACGTTGCACTCTGCTGCACATCAGGGAGAGCACGGTTCCTATGGTGTTATTCCCTCAAAGAACAAGGGAAGGTCCTTTCACTTCCAGCTTATCCCCAACAGGCTTAGAACTCTATGCATAGGAGAGCTCCAGGCATTGGCTCATCTTGGAAGACCTCTAAACAACCTGTTTATGAGTCATAATTTTTACAACATGTCTTAGCATATAATGAAACTGTTGTCCTTGTACTTACTGCTGCAGTTGTAATGACTGTCTCAATGGCTCTGAAATTAAAAGACTGACCAAGACGCAGAACTATAAACACAGATGGTATTCAGACTCCTGTGGATGCTTGGCTATTACTGGAGTCACAGTCATGAAGCATCAAAGAGATTTTCAAGCAGGTTTGATATTGACATTGAATTCAAATTGATATTCTGTCTCCAGCAAGAGATCAATGGAAGAAGAGAAGAAAAAAAAACCCACACAGAACAAGAATCAATAGTCGTTTCTGAACGAAATAGTCGTTTCTTTCACATTTTGTTCTTCACATGTGTTTGAACAGACAGACTCAGTGATGGAAATGATGAAACAGTCACAAAGAAAAGATTACTTTATCCTTTCTGTTTAACAGACTTATTGGCATCTAATGCACCTATCATACAATTCAATAGGTCAGTCATGTTAAGAAAAGTTGTATAATCATCACCACAATCAATTAGAGAACGCTCACTCCTGTCTTCTACTCATTGTCACAGCTTATAGTCAAATTTCTATGTCACAAATATTTCTATCTCACTTCTCTACTGCCATACATGACCTACTGGCTCACTGCTAGAATGCATTAAACTGTAGGACATTGAGAGTCAACACTCCTGTTATTTCAAACATCAAACTCTGTTGACTTTTCCACTTTTAACATCAGTGAATATTATTATTTCAGCTTATCAACTGCCCAGTTTCAGATCAAATGGAGCACTTAGGAAAGAGACAGCAGTCTTCAGACTTATTAGTTGATAAGGTCAAGTCGCTTGAGATCACACTGACCTACATTTCAATTTCATGGTTTTTCTTTTGGCCAATAAATACTTTTCTCCTGCTGAAGATTAAAAAACTATGAGACGCATTTGTCATGATAAGAAGAGTGATTATAATTGCAGATCAACCCATGTCACA